>JBBPTB010000044.1:0-53688 GCA_038093875.1 Boletus tylopilopsis | reverse complement strand
GAACACCGAGGTAGTACAGTATGCGAGAACGAGTTGGGAAGTTTTTCCAGTGTAAAAGTCGGCGCCTGGCAAGCTGCTGAACCAGTCGACAAGGACCCCTAAGACTGGGTGGACGTGATATGTAGCAACGACGAGAGCAAGGAGCAGGGTAGCACTCACCGAGGGTAGCGAACCATAAAATGACGGGTACGAGGATGGCACGAGAGCCATCCCATATGATCCAACAGCGGTAGATCTGAAAGGAACGAACTAAATACGCATACATTTTGATATGATCATTCAAGTCGCACCATGAGGCCATCCGTCATGAGTTGCATGATGGTCACAGCAGTTGTCGCCCAATCCATGTACCAGATCGAAATGTTCTTGTCCCAATATGCGTCCGGACCCCCTGGGAAGGCAGGTGCTAAAAACCACATTTCTTCCCCAAATATTGCTTGGGTCGCTATCCAGATGGTCACCAAGAAGACCATTTTGGTGCTGAAAATCGCATAAAATAATCTGGTTTTGTCGCCCACCGCTTTGCTGTGGATCAGGACATGTATGGTCTTCAAGTAGAGGAGCAATGCAATGCCTGGGCAGACGGATCCGTAGGTCCACCTTATCTTATAATACTATGCCTACAAGACTCACCGTATAGGATGTTCTCTATATTAATCCCAATGTAAACCGAGTTTTGGAACAAATGTTCGTTGGACGACGAATCCAATTGTGAGGGTGGTGCGGTCATGATCGCGGTCGAAAAAGAAAATCAACTCGCATCGCGAGAATGTCCACGTTGAATATATACCAATGAAGTGTGCTTGGCTCTTCAGGGCACAATCAATACGAATCCGAGAGTTGGTTGAGCGGGATCAGGTTGATGCGGATTACTACTAGCATTCAGGGTCTGACCTAGCAGATCTACCGAATCGGACCCGTTCCCCGACCCGAACTTGACATACGCTTCCTGGGATCTGCGTTGCCTTTCTCCTCAGAAAATGTAGATGAGCTCGAGCACACACCAAGATCCTCAGAGCGATAATGCGGAAAAAGTGGGTGCGTGAGTTGGTAATGGTGTGCCTGCCAGCCTAAGACGTGAACGTTGCATGTGGAGATGTTAGTAAAGGGAAGGCGTAAGCGTAACTCTGTTTCTTGCTGAACGTTCCATATAGGAAGTATGTGTATGTGGCGAAGCCGAAAAACTGATAGCTTGAAGGAGTTGAGCCGGGAAAAGGCAATGTTACTTACAAACGTAGTAAGGGACATGGTTGTACATATGGGTGTATGTACTTATGTGCCACAGCGAATTTCTTTCGGTCGCGTCGGCCGTTATACCTGCGTTGATCCAATTGAGCTTCAGGCTGCAAAACCAGCTGGATGTGCGATTCTTCGAGTTAGAGTTTGGAGAAAAATAAGTGGAATAACTCTAACGTCCAGGATAGTAACTAGTTTGCTTGAGGCTAGTACAGGAGCTCATTGATCAAAGCCCCGGGGTGCCTGCAAAGTCTCACATTATGATGCGCGTCTTACTGTACTAACACCAGTGTGGCGTTTTCCGTGATCCTTCTGATCACCTTCAAGTTTCCCTGGCGACCACCGGCATGGCGCCGCCGCTCGATGGTCGCGGCGTCACCCCTCGCCACCTATGACCCATGTCATGGAACGCTGGGAATAACTCAAGAATGGGAACATTTTGCACACCCAAAGGAAGTATCGGCCTGACGTCAAATTCGTTTGAAACCGGCTAGCGTTGGCACGGTCCGGGAGAAGCAACGAGACTTGCCAGGAGTCCAGGACCGTAAGAACAAAGCATCCAATTTTTTTTTCTTGTTTGACAGATCATCTAGGCGAGTGCGTCTCGTTCCACTACCGTTGTATCAAGTTTTGGCAAGTACTCGTCTTCTGGGAAAGATCCAGTCAAATCGTACAAAACGAACTTTGCGCTCTCGGATCCTCAAGAGATGTAGACGCGTAGTTCGGCGGGTAGCTTTTCATCTTGCGTTATACAGCTGTGAACTCTAGTGGGTCCTGACGGATCCTGGACGATTTATAGGAGCACTTTGCGAAGGAAGGAGAGCTGAGATGATCTATAGAGTATGGACTCGGACACCGCTCCGAGTCACAACGACAATACTTGACATCTCGGAAGAAGAATCCATGATCGGATCACTACGGACTGGGATGCCAACAAACCAAAAAACCCGCTACATACTGCTTTAAGGGGAATTACGCTCTTTCGAAGGAGGCAGACACACGGGATTGCCACTTGTCAACGTTGATTGTGAGGTCGTGAGTATACGGGGAAGTTCACCTACCAAACTGCCATTTCCACGCAGCGCACCCGAGTCATCTCTGGTTTTGCGATCAACAACCCTTAAGGCCAGTGTGTACTGGTTCACAGCTTGTTTACGCTTGCGATATCACAGCCTTGTCGTGTCCGTCCGCGTTTGACAATCCCTGCGAGTGGACTTCCGTATCATTGCCGTTGGCGGTCCATTGTGACCCTGAAGTACCCCCACCGCTGAACTTGATTGTCGACCTGGTGCGGTCGAAAGTATCTTTGTTCCACGCTCTGCCCATGATGACTTGGAGGATCAGCATCTGGGGTGATATGGACTACGATATGCCGCTTAGATTTGCTAATGCCATCGAATGCAGATGTAGCAAATGACATACCATCATGAGGAAATATACAGAGATGAATGCGACCGACGTCGGACTTCCAATGCCCAGTGACACCAAGAAGGCAATGCCAGAGAGTGTGTACGGGAGTACGGACTCGACGACGAGTGTGGCGACAGCAAAATAGGCTGATGCGTATTCACGCCCGAGATGTTCCACGACCTTCTTTCCATGCCGGACTATACGATAACATATCATACAGGTCAAAATTGTGTTCAAGAACACAGAGACCGTGTAATATGCGAGACCGAGCTGGGAAGCGACACCAGTAAAAAAGTCCCCTCCTGGTGAGCTGCTGACAATGTCGACAAAGATTCCCAGTACTGGATGGACACTGAGGCAACCACAAAGGTATAATGTAAGTTCAGTACTCACTGAGGGTAGCGAACCACAAAAATAGGGGTATGATGACGGCGCGATAGCTGTCCCATACAATCCGACAGCGATATATCTGAAACCAACCAAGTGAGCACACAATCTGAGATCCTCATTCTTCTTATACCATGAGGCCATCCGTCATGAGTTGTAGCAAGATGACTGCAGTCATCGCCCAGTCCATATACCAGTCTGAAATGTTGTCAATCCAGTACATATTCGCCCCCCCTGGGAAGTTAGCGTCTAATAACCACATCTTTTCTCCGAATATCGCTGAGGTGGCTACCCAGATAGTGACCAAGAAGACCATTACAGTGCTGAAGAGAGCGTAAAATAGATTAGACTTCTTGAGCACTCCTCCATTGTTCAACAAGATATTCATGGTCTCGACATAGAGAACTAATTCAACGCCTGTGCAATTGAACGGTTCGGTGAGCCGAAATGTTAGATTACATCCTGATGCATCGGGTAACTCACCATACAGGATGTTTTCAATGTTAATCGCGACATAAAATGAATTCTGGAATGTATCGGATATGGAATTTGAGGATGATGTGGTCATGATGCCAAGGAAAAGAAACCTCATGGAAAGCTGAGAGCCTCGTCAGATTTATATCAAACGGAGTTTCTCCTGGGGCATAATCCTGACAACCGTGAGTAAACTGGAGCAATGAAGAGCTCATGAAGATTGAAAGCATGATAACATTCTGCAAAAGCTGCAGGGTGAGAATGTTCTCACGAAATGCCCTGATAACAAAGAAGGTAAAAGGAATGAGAAATTTTGTCACATCAGCCGCATCAGGCCCAAAGAGGAATCACACACTAGGTCCATCCATCTACCTGCTAAAACTTTCACTGAGATTCAGAACGAGAGAAATGCAGACGGCCCACGCCAAAAGACCTGGGAGCGGGGACATACATACTTTGAGTATGCTATCGTGCCAAAGACTGTAGTTTGGATGCAGTACTAGTCAGCGAGGACTTAGTTGCTTCCGAAGTAGGCGGTTCAACTCGTTTTACCGGAATATGCTATTACGGCCTTGGATGCAGATTGCAGATTTGAATCGTCATTTACGCGAAACAAATCCGAATGCCATTGACCTTCAGAGTGTGATAAGTTTGACTGAATCGTGCCAGGACTTTAACTCACGACTCACACATGTGGAGGGGAATCATGTCCAACCTCATTAATCGTCTCAATCACCGATCACTGCGTTAGTACGTTAGTAGACAGGCTGGGAAAGGTTAAATGTTTCCTGGACGGAGCGCATAAATGGCCGTTGTGGGAGTATCTGCTCATGGACGTTAGCGTGTTAGGGGAAATTCTAGCCAAATTCATTTGCCATGACGGAAATTTCCTGTCGGTCTATAACCCTAGGTCTGAGATATTGGGATTTATTGTAACATATATATGGCTTCCCTGGGCTCTGGTTCTGTGACTCGAGGAGTCCAGTACCAAGTCTAACAATAGAGTTACGGATTATCTTTGGGTGCTTGTGATTGCTCCGAGATGTTCCCACAGCAAGACAAAACTAGGCTCTAGCCAGGTGGAATGAATTAACGGAATCGACCGTAGAGCAGATGTGAAAGACCCACATTGATGGAAGGTTAGCTTCAACACCCTTGGAGCAGGGCTGAGGTGCAGTAGTCGTTTACCGACCTCACGCTCGCGTGACACAACGTTCAACGTTCAACGCTCATCGACTATCTCACACATCGACGTGGGAAGGGTAAGTCGCAAATAACATTCTCGGCTGTTCTGTAAGTAAGCACAATGTTCCAATCAGAACTGTGACGTGACGAACTTCGTGTTGGATCTGGACTGAAACGATTAACGCCGGACCATTATTTGATGGAATTATCATCAAGGAAAGAGTCACTGATGCCCTTGAATTAGAGTGTGACGTGTGATTAGTCACTTGTTACGGGTCACGTCCCACGTCCACCGCCCCCCCGCGCAGTCAACCAGCCTCGTCATCATCACTACGGTAAGTAAAAAAACATATCACTACCCTTTCTCTCTCTCATTCACCCACCTCTAGTCATCATGTTCGTAATCTCCGTATTCTTTGACACCCATTGCCAACCTTGCCATTCCTTAGGTCTGAACCTTACGACCCCTACCTCCCTCGTGATGGTTCCTCGTCGAACCCCTCAGGATCCCAACAAGGCAATGCCAAGACTGCAGCCATTCAACGTCAAATAGACGATACTGTCGGTATCATGAGAGAGAACATTACAAAAGTGGCCGAGAGAGGCGAGCGGCTGGATTCACTCCAGGACAAGACCGGTCAGTCCCTTTGTTGTAAAGTGCGTCTAGCAAAGCATTGACCCTTTTGATAGACAACCTAGCCGTCTCAGCTCAAGGTTTCCGTCGTGGAGCGAACAGAGTCCGCAAGGTGAGTTTCGTCGTTTCTTTGATGTAATACGAGGCTCATAAGCTCTAGAATATGTGGTAAGCCTCAGGATGTTGTTGTTCCGTACCACTTCTCACTCTGCTGGCACCAGGTGGAAGGATATGAAGGTGGGGTCGTCTTGTCGTGCAAGGCAGGAAGGCTGATGCGTTCTCTAGATGCGTATTATTATAGGTCTCGCAGTGGCCATCATCATCGTCATTATCGTCGTCAGCATCGTAAAAGCAACACATAAATAGTTGTTGGGTCGCCAGCAACATTGCTCCCTCGAGTGCTACCTATTCTTGTTGTATCTTTGACGCCTCTTCCTAATCTCGTTCGGTTCTCCTGTATCTCATATTGTGGGCTCGTCGAACAGAACGCTGGATGGGCTTGGACTTTTCATTTTTTTTTGATACGTACCAGTTATGTCCGTACTATGTGTTCGAGCTAGTTGTGTTTATTCCATGACCCATTCCCACGTGCCGGCACGCTGAGCGGACATTTGCAAAGTCGCTCTTGACTTGTCTCCACCTCGAACCCCTCCTCGCTATTCCGTGGCTATCCTGCCCGTGTCTCTCCTTTATCGCTACCTTACCTCTTTCTTCATGCCAGAATGACCACCCACACCCATAAACACTCCGCCTCGGTCTCTCAGAACCACAAAGCTCAACTTGCTAATGCCTATAATGAACTGGGGAAGGAGCTCGCTTCCCAAAAGATAAGGGTAATAGGTAATTACACCCTTGGAAAAGTCATCGGAGAAGGCAAGTATTCTTAACCCTGAAAACAGGCACTCACAGGCCTGATAAGATCCCCAACAGGAGCCTTCGGAAAAGTGCGCATGGGCACGCATCGTCTGACATCCACCCGCGTCGCCATAAAGCAAATTCCAAAGGCAATGTCCGCCTCTCTCACCCGTGAAATACACCACCACCGTCAGCTCCACCACCCACATGTTACCCAGATGTACGAAGTTATTGCTACTGAATCACACATATGGATCGTAACAGAGCTTTGCTCCGGAGGAGAGCTTTTTGATTACCTTGCTGAAAAGGGTCGTTTGTCCGAGGACGAAACCAGAATCATCTTTGGTCAGTTGTGTCTTGCCGTTGCCTACTTGCATGACAAGGGCATCGTCCATCGCGATCTCAAGTTGGAAAACGTCTTGTTGGATGAACGATGTCGCGTCAAACTTGGCGATTTCGGGTTCACGCGTGAATACGAAAAAGGCGTATACATGGAGACCTTTTGTGGCACCACAGGCTACGCCGCTCCGGAGGTGCTGCAATGCAAAAGATATCTTGGCCCGGGTAAGTGTCGGTCTGACTTCGCTCGACACCCTACTCATTACTGTGTAGAGGTGGACATTTGGTCCATGGGCGTCATCCTCTATTGCCTTTTGACTGGTACACTACCGTTCGATGACGACGACGAGGCTATCATGAGGGCAAAGGTTATTAAAGGGGAGTTTGAGGATCCCGAGTGGTTGTCCAAAGGTTCGCTGCCTCTGTCACCTCTTCGAATTAGTTGTTTTTAAATGTCCTCCACAGACGCTCGCGACCTGCTCCGAGATATCTTACAGACCGATTCATCGAAGCGCTTGACAATTCCTCAGATTCTGGCAGCCTCTTGGTTTACCTCTCGTACTGCACCCGTTTTGACCGCTCTCGGAAGCGAAGACGACGTCCCCCCTTCACCATCTCCTGCCCGCACTGCTTTCCCGCTGAGCGTAAAACCTATTGCAAACGAGTCCAAAACGCAAGATATAGAACCAGTTATATCTTCTGCTACCTCAGAAATGACTTTCCTCTCTGCTTCTTCCGAACTCTTATCGTCCGCAACTGCTACACCCGATAGTGGGTCCGATCCATTCCAAGATTCTTCCAAATCTGCTCCAATCCGAATCCATTCTAACTCAAGCCAACGGACGATTACGAAGGATGACAAAGAGTTGAAGGACACAAAGCTCCATCAGCGTGAGACTGTGATCCATGAAGTGGGCAAAGACGGGGCGGACGAGATGACATCATCCCTTGTCCCCTTAAATCCTGCTCGCATTCCACCGCATCCAACTCGTACACCCGCTCGCACGAAACGCCGTTCCATGTCGTCGACACTTTCTGATGGGAACGGTTCACCACCACGAGACAAACCTCTTGTACCCGTTCATCCGCAAGACTTCGCGAGCCTTCTTAAAACGCCCGCCCCGATCATTTTTTCGACTCCCGCTGAGCGCGACCTACTCAACACCCTTAGCATGATGGGCTTTGACACCGCTCAGATTGTCCACTCAGTTATTTCGGATGCATGTGACTCGACAGGTGCATTATGGTGGATGTTGATGCGAAAGCATGAAAAGCGGATTATTGGAGAGGTTCGAGCTGCTTCGGCAGATGGTGAACAAGTTGCGGAAGGCTCGGGATCGAAACAGCGGAAAGAGAAGGAAAGCGAGCGACCCCCTGGGTCTCGGAAGAGAAATAAACGTGGCATTGCCGTGCAAACCGACGAACCCTCTATTTTGTCTTCCCCACCGGCACTCGCTCTTGTTCCACCTACTCCAACGGGGACTTCAACTGTACGTCCAACTACCCCACCCCGTGCAAAGTCGCCATTTTTGTCGCCTTCGCCGACCACAAACGAGTCTTCTGTACGCTCAAATCAATCTACACCGAGCGGTAGCTTCAAGGGAATTGATAGCAAGGATAAAGATTTGCTCAAGTTGAAAAGGGAGGGGAAGGCTCGCTCAGGAAGTGTTAGCATTATGCAACGAGCAACAACAGCCCTTGAAGCTGCCGGTCTTGTCCGCAAGAAGTCGGCAGAGGCCGTCAAAGAACAACGTGACAGTCATCGAGAGAAGGAGAAGAACGAAAAAACGCTAGTTGGGGACGATCCCCGTAGTTCCCATGGGAGTGGCAGCTCGTCTAAATTGACCAAGTCACCCCCAGTGAAGGCAAAGGATGCAACATCCCCATCGTCCTCGCCCATCCCTGATTTACCTGCTATCCCGGGGTCTCCATGGGTGATCACAGGCGAACGGATGTCACCACCTAGTGGATATGCGCCGACTCCTGCGAACTCTCCAGGCGATACGTTGAATTCGCTTCCAAGTTATACCGAGAGTGGAGGTAGAGTGGTTGCTCCCAATAGAAATCGAGCGAGTTTGTTGTCCGCGTTTCGCCTGTGGTTCCAAGAGGATAGGAAGGGTAAACGGAAGGAAGCTGTCCAACCACTACCACAAGGTAGTGTGCGAAATTTGCAGTATTCCCGGTCCATGGTTGCTCAGCCCCCTACCATGTCACCTTCGGGTAAGAACACCGTCAAACGGCGCACGAGCGGGGGTGGGCGGGGTCACCGTGTCAAACGTCACTCTGTCTCATCTCGTCGATCTAGCAGCGTTAATTCCCGCAGATCATCTGGCAATTCTGCACAGGTCTTCATGATTGAGCAACCACATACCCTCAATCAGATTCCATCCGTACAGTCCTTTGGGGCGGAGACGCCCAACTCGGAGAGGGGCGAACACTCTTCACGTCCATCGTCTGTCCACAGCCTTTCCCATGGTGTACCTCGACATCGAAAGTCCCCATCTGTGGGATCTAATGGGTCGGCGTACTACCGTACCTCGTCACCACTACCCAAACATCATCGCAGGGCAGGCTCTTCCTCCTCTACGCGTGTCGTGAGGCATAGCCAGAGTACACCTGGAAGCTCTCGCCCAATACATCACCGGTCAAATTCAGCCGCTTCGTCAGTACATTCCCTCGCATCTTCACGGCCCACCTCGTTCTACGAAGCTTCAGAAGGTGAGGTAGCACGAACAGGCTCGCCATTCAGGGGGTATCCTTCCAGGAAATCATTAGAAGATGGCACCCCCAGACGTGGTACAGGCACATTCATTGCCCAGAAGCGTCTCACACCATTCACGAGCCCGCATACCTCTGGTTCATTAGGGCGTACGTCATGGAAGAAGAGTTGGGGGCATGAGCCTCCTGGCTGGCAGAGCAGGAGTACTCATCTTCCTGTCGAAGTTCTCGCCATCTCGCCTGCGCCAGACATCAGAGATGTATTTAGTGGCGGACGACAAAGCCTCAGCATGGGGGATGAGAGTGATTGGGTAGACGAGGATGAGGATGTACCTGAATTTGCGGGAGGACTCGGACAGATGCCCGGGAGTACGACAAGTTCAAGTGCGAGTTCTTCGTATCTTACGCTTGAGTCCCCGATCCCTCTGGTTATGTCGCCACCTCCGAGGAGTTATAGTGGGCATGCAAGAGCAGGGAAGGCTCGTGCGGGCCCTGCTACTGGCGTAGTGGGGAGACAGCGAGGAGGTCATTCACCCGCTGGCAGGTCCTCGCCTGCCCCTGGACAAGGCGAGGTTATGCTTGAAGCACCCGAGGCGAGGGGTGGGCGGTGGCAGCTATCAGGAACGCGAGGTCCTGCTTTTAAGCATCCGATTCAAGAAGAAGACGAGGACGAAGAAGAGTAAGATAGAGAGGTATGCGCTTTTCACCTACTCGGTTTAATATAGTCGTGATGGTCAGACATCAGGGCTTTAACGTGTTGGGTTTCTGCCATTTATTTTTATTTGGTCTGGGTTTTCTTGCTGGTCCTCATCCCCTCTATCGTTTACATTGCTATTCCGCTGATGGACAACCACATACTATTCTTGTACTGCATTTTCCCTTTCCTTGTTTGCACGTCTTTTGTGGGTTTCATTCTGGTACTGGTTACGGAATTTTCATTTCAGTCGATGCCTTATTTGCCACGAGCGAAGCCCAGGTGTGGTGCATACTACGTATTTTTATGAGATACCCCAGTTTTTAAGTATACCCAATTGGTTTTTGGAACACTTGACCGTGTGACAAGCTGATAATGTGACGCGTCGCGTATGTCACATCACGTGTATTTTTTGTCAACGCGAGTTATTCGTTCACATCATCTTCAGTCATGGCACGCGGGGCCAATTTCGGCTTGTCATCAAATGGACGCGGGCGTGCAGGTCGCGGAGGTCGTGCTGGATATCGAGGAAACACGTACTATCGCGGAGGGCGTGGCAGAGGGAGAGGTGGGCGCGGCGGCGCATCCAGCGGAAATACACCAAGAGAAGGACCAGCCCCCCAACGCGAAGATGACGGTACGCAGCTCGCAGAACGATTCGAACAAGTTCGGTTAAGCGACGAGATCGACGAGAAGCTCGGGTTTGCGCGACTGCAGGAGGGCGGACGGAGGGAAGGCTGGCTCATTAATATGCACCCAACGCTAGTCAAGGACCCGGAGTACCCAGGAGGAAAGGCCGCGGTGGATTTTTATTTCATACAGGACGATGGCGGGTCGTTCAAGTGCACGATGCAATACGAGCCATACTTTTACATTGCATGCAAGGTAGGTATTCGCCGTTTTTTTTTGTTTAGTTGTGCCGACATTGTGATTTTAGAGTCGCTCGGAAGCGAACGTCGAGGAATGGCTCATGAAGCGGTACGAAGGCGTCATCTACAAGATCGTACGCGGCCGAAAGGAAGACCTCAAGTTGCCGAATCACTTGATGGGTCATCAGAGGCTTTACCTTCAGCTTTGCTTTAGGAATGTCTCAGACCTCCTTACCGTGCGACGTGACATTGCTCCACTCGCGCTCGAAAATAGTGCCAAACGAGGGGCTGTCGATGCCTACGCGGAGGTTGTCAATGCCACGGCAGGTCCCAACATAAACATGGAGCTCGAGGGCGAGTGGGCGGAAATTAGTGGAAGTATCAACGGAGGTGGCAGCTACAAGGAAAGGGATCCTCGCGAGTGCATCGTCGATGTTCGGGAATTCGACGTGCCCTATTACTTGCGCGTCGCCATGGACAACGAACTCCGCGTTGGATTGTGGTACGCCGTGACGTTCAATGCCGGGCAACCCAGCTTTGCACAGATCACCGAGCGTGTCAAGCGTGCAGACCCCGTGGTCATGGCGTACGATATCGAAACAACGAAGGCCCCACTCAAGTTTCCCGACCAGGCGATTGACCAGGTGATGATGATTTCATACATGGTTGATGGCCAGGGCTATCTCATTACCAACCGTGAAATCGTGAGCGAGGATATCGAGAACTTTGAATATACCCCCAAGGAAGGGTATGAAGGGCCATTTATCGTGTACAATGAGAAAGATGAGGTTTGTCGTCAGTCCGCGGGAAAGTGCATTGCAGGTTGATGTCGATTCCGTTAGGCCGCTACGATCACAAAATTCTTTCAGCATATCCAGGATGTGAAGCCTACGGTCATGGCTACATTTAACGGAGACTTTTTTGACTTTCCATTCCTCTGTGCGAGGGCGAAGGCCAATGGTATCGATATGTTCCTCGAAATTGGTTTCGCCAAGGATTCGGAGGACGAGTTCAAGAGTCGTTCCTGTGTCCATATGGACTGTTTCCGATGGGTCAAGCGTGACTCGTACCTGCCCCAAGGTAGTCAGGGTTTGAAGGCGGTCACGACGGCGAAATTGGGATACAATCCAATCGAATTGGATCCTGAATTGATGACGCCGTACGTTGACCTTGACTCTTGTGAACCTTCATGCTGATATTCAACCACCAGGTATGCCATGGAGCAACCACAAGTCCTTGCCCAGTACTCCGTCTCCGATGCCGTGGCGACTTATTATCTCTACATGAAATATGTTCACCCGTTTATCTTCTCTCTGTGCAACATTATCCCGTTGTGTCCAGACGAGGTCTTGCGGAAGGGAAGTGGGACGCTTTGTGAGACATTGTTGATGGTATGCGGACTTGGAGATCCTGCCGAAACCTCACTCACGTATCGACTCAGGTGGAGGCGTACCGAGTACACATTATCATGCCCAACAGACATGAAGACGTTCACCTGAACATGTTCGAAGGCCACTTGCTCGCCTCTGAAACTTATGTGGGAGGGCACGTGGAAGCGCTAGAAGCTGGTGTTTTCCGCAGTGATATCCCTACGGATTTCAAGGTTGTTCCTGACGCTGTTCAACAGGTCTGTAGTATTTTATGCGTCACTCTTTTCTCGCTAACACCAGCGTTTAGTTGATCAAAGATCTGGATGCCGCTCTGACTTTCTGCATCGTCGAGGAGTCAAAGGAGTCCTTGCAGAACGTTACCAACTACGATGAAGTCAAGTCTCAGATCCAGTCCGCTCTCGAGCACCTCCGAGATAACCCAAGGCGAACCGACAAACCACTAATCTACCACCTTGACGTTGCCGCTATGTATCCCAACATCATGTTGTCGAATCGCCTGCAACCCGACTCTATGATTGACGAGTCGGTGTGTGCGGTGTGCGACTACAACCGGCCGGGGAAGAAATGCGACCGGAGACTTGAATGGGCATGGAGAGGCGAATTTTTTCCCGCACACAAGGACGAGTATAACATGATCCGCCATGCGTTAAACCAGGAAAGCTTCCCTCCCAAGAAACCTGGAGGACCACAGCGGAAGTTCGCCGACTTGACGGAGGCGGAGCAGACGGCTCTGTTGCATAAGCGGCTTGGGGATTACTCTCGCAAGGTATACAAGAAGACCAAGGATACGAGGGTTGAGACGCGCGAATCTATTGTGTGTCAGCGGGAAAACCCGTTTTACGTCGATACCGTGCGCCGTTTCCGCGATCGGCGATATGAGTACAAGGGGCTTCTCAAAACATGGAAGAAGAATCTCGACGCAGTTCTCAGCGAGGGTCGCTCGCTAGCAGAGGTGGACGAAGCGAAGAAGATGATCGTGGTCTACGACTCGTTGCAGCTCGCTCACAAGTGCATCCTCAACTCGTTCTACGGGTATGTGATGCGCAAAGGTGCACGCTGGCATTCGATGGAGATGGCGGGCATTACGTGTCTCACGGGTGCGACCATCATCCAGATGGCTCGTGCGTTAGTGGAGCAGATTGGACGACCCCTTGAACTGGACACGGACGGGATTTGGTGTATGCTACCAGGCGTGTTCCCGGAGAACTTCAAGTTCAAGTTAACGAGCGGGAAGACGATTTCCATGTCGTATCCGTGTACAATGCTCAACCACCTCGTCCACGCGCGGTTCACGAATGATCAATACCACAATCTTAACCCGGAAACTGGGGAATACGACATTCACTCTGAAAATTCTATTTTCTTCGAGCTAGATGGCCCCTACCGTGCCATGATCCTCCCCTCGTCGAAAGAGGAAGATAAACTGCTTAAGAAGCGTTACGCAGTGTTCAATGACGACGGCTCTCTCGCTGAACTCAAGGGCTTTGAGGTTAAGCGACGGGGCGAACTCCAACTCATCAAGATTTTCCAGTCACAGATCTTCGAGAAATTCTTGCTTGGCACTACCACTGAGGAATGCTACGGCGCTGTCGCAGACATCGCTAATCAGTGGCTTGACATCCTCTTCACTCACGCAGAAACACTTTCGGATGAGGAGCTTGTCGAGCTCATTGCAGAGAACAGAAGTATGTCAAAGACCCTCGCCGAGTATGCTGGACAAAAGTCCACGTCAATTAGCACTGCAAAGAGGCTTGCCGAGTTCTTGGGCGACCAAATGGTCAAAGACAAAGGCCTTGCCTGCAAGTTCATCATCTCTGCCAAACCCCACAGTGCTCCCGTCACCGAGCGAGCTGTTCCGGTTGCCATTTTTTCCGCAGAAGAATCTGTCAAGCGCTCCTACCTCCGAAAGTGGCTCAAAGATCCTGGTCTTAGCAGTTTCGACCTCCGTTCGATTTTGGATTGGGAGTACTACATCGAGAGATTGGGTTCCGTCATTCAAAAATTGATCACCATTCCTGCAGCCATGCAGGGTGTTTCAAACCCCGTGCCGAGGATCAGACATCCTGATTGGTTGCACCGCAGGGTCGCGGGAGCTGTAGACAAGTTCAAGCAGAACAAGGTTACAGACTTCTTTTCCGTCGTTCCTCGGAAGACGCAAGAAGACGAGGAGAGCGACATCGAGGACTTTGGGATACAGAAACATTTGGACAAAGGACGTATTGCTGTCGTGAGCCGCAAGGCTGCCCGGCGTCCAAGTCCCGAAGCTGAGGAAGACGACTCGCCCAGTGTTCCTCTCCCAGATCCTAGTTCGGACTACTCTGCTTGGCTAAAAGCAATCAAACCCCGTTGGCGTAAGAGACGGGAAGCACGGTGGGGTGGAGAGTCGTCTGGGGCCGTCCATTCCATCTTTAGAGGCGCAAGGATACGAACGACGCAACGCTGGGACATCGTGCAGATTCGACCGGGCAAGACTTCTGGACGCTTCACGCTTTGGGTTTTCGTCGATGGGGAGCTTACTCCAGTTCCCCTTCGGATTCCTAGGCAATTTTACGTTCACTTCAAGAACCCGCCCAAGGATGAGTTGTTCCGCACGAACTACTATCATGTGGAGAAGGTCGCGAGACACTTGCCGAGGGATCTTCCTTGCAATAACTTGTACAAGGTGGTTGTCAAGGAAGACGTTTACGAGGACATCCAGGAACATTTTATGGACTTGACAAACGATCCGAATGTGGATGGCGTATTCGAGAGGCAGGTAAGTGTCGTATCGTATTTAACGCCATGCAAACTCGACGGTTTCTGATAACTACACTATTTTGTTAGGTTCCGCTAGAGATGCGAGCTTTGCTCAAGCTGGGCAAGACTTGCACCGTCGATGAGTCAGGCCTGACTCTCAATAAGGCGCAGACCGTGGGGGTCGATCTAAATCAGCTCGACCGTGCCAATCCTTCTCTTTCTCGGAAGGGTTATCTTGGCGATGGTCGTTGCAAACATTTATTCCTCTATCACGCTTGCTCGCAAAACTCTTCAATTCACGTTTTTGCGCTCTTCCTTCCTAGCGGCTCCGTGAAACTCCATCTAGTTGACCCTGCCACACACCGTCAAAGTATACCCCGCTTGCAGGAATTGTATATAGACCTCTTGAAGAAACGCCAAAACCACTTTGGAGATTGTACTTCTATCCAGTATCCCGCTTCTTGCGAATTCACCACCAATTACCACAGCAAGGACGTCTCTGCTCTCAAGGCAGTTTCCCGAGAACTCGGTCTCTTCGAAAACTCATCATACATGGTTATAATCTCCTCGTCGAAAGAGCAAGTCTATTTCAATACACACGTTCCCAAACTCGCAAGATTCCCCGTCTTGTCGATGCCCAGAGCCAAAGTTTATCATACCCTCGATGTCTTTCCTTGGCAGACGCATGTCGCTCAACAGATGCTGCAACGCTATCTCGTGTGTGGCGCATGGCTCGACCGCTCGATTGCCCTCTCGGATTATTATGATATTCCCATTGGGCACATTGACGGTGACCAACCTCTCATCCTATCTGATCTCAGTTTCGCACGGCGGCTGATACAACAGGATATCGTCCTCTGGTGGTCTCCTACCGAGCGTCCGGACCTCGGTGGGAGGGAAGCTGACAACCGGCCAACTGAGGAACTACAGAATACAGAGTTTATAACCCCTGGGTGTTACTCCAATGTATGCCTAGAAGTTACCATACGCAACCTGGCAGTGAACTCCGTGCTCCATTCCGTCGTGGTAAACGAGCTGGAGGGGAGTGGTGGAACGACCGCATTCGACTCCACATCTCGTACCTTGAGTGCCTACAATCGGGGCGAAGCACAACACGACCTTTCCCTCGGAGAGTCGAACGTCTCTACTCTGGCGTTTGGCATCATGAAGTCGATGATCAAAACTTGGCTTCTCGATAAAATCCAGGGCAACTTCGAGAGTCCCGCAACAATAGCCATCGACCATTTCTGGCGATGGATCAGCACAAGCGGATCTCATCTCTATGACTCCAGTATTCATCGTTTCATTCATGGACTTATGCGAAAAACGTTCATACAAATGCTTGCTGAATTCAAGCGACTAGGTTCGCATGTCATCTATGCCGACTTCGGTCGAATCCTGCTTGCTACTTCGAAGCCACCTGGGACAGCGCATGCCTACGCGACTTATATCTCTACGGCGGTTACATCCCACGAGCTATTCCAGCACATATATCTGCAAACAGAGCGCTTCTACGACTTCCTGCTGTTCATGGACTCTGCAAACTTTGGGGGCGTAATTTGCGAGGATCCCCTGGCTCTTGAACCTCCAGAGGAGCTCACGCTCGAGACACGATGGAACATAGAGACCTTCCTCCCCCCAGCCGTCCAAGGCGACTTTAGCTCTGTCATCCAGTACTTCATCGTCGAATTCTACAAGATCAGACAGAAGGCGAATGAGAGTTCACGAGCCCCTCTCCGAGTACTACAGAACGCAGCACCCGACGTTACGCAGCGAGATGCTGGGAAAACAAAGGAGATAGACGCCAGTCGCGAGTTTATTGCCAGGAAACTCACCCGGAAACTCCTGCGAGTGGTCGGCTCCATTCAGAACAAACACAAGAACTCGGTGTACGACGAAGAACTTCACACCCAGTTCACGTTTCCAATACTCCCCGGCTCTTACCTCACGCTCACTAATCCCATCCTCGAATTCGTCAAGTTTACCTGCGCGATACTTGGCCTTGCGGGAGACTACCAGGTAGAGATTGGTCTACTGAAACGGAACTTGCTTGACTTGGCAGGCGTTCGAGAGTTCGCCAACGAAGCCATCTTCCGAAATCCCTGCGAGACACTGAAGTTATCCAATGTCACATGCAAAATGTGTGACGCACTTCGCGACTTTGATTTTTGCCGTGATCCAGAGCTCATGCCAGATGGTTTGAGTATCGGACCTCCCAAGTGGACCTGTCGGGGTTGCGGTGGCGAATACGATCGAGCAGCGATAGAGATGGAACTTGTGCGGATGGTTGGCTTGATCGAGAAGTCGTTTACCCAGCAAGACATGCGTTGTGCCAAATGCAAGCAAATCCGTTCAGACAACGCCTCGCGCTATTGTCAATGTTCAGGCTCGTATCAATTGGCCGTCGGGAAAGTGGAGATGAAGCGGAAGCTGAGAACGGTCCTTAACGTTGCCATCGTGCACAACTTTGCGAGACTCAAGGTTTGCTTCTAAATCGATACTGAAAGGTTGTGGTTTGTTAATAAGGTCTGTTTCTAGGAATGCACGCAGGTCGTGCTGGAAAATTGGTGACCTGTCATGATGTAGCCTTTGTAATCAGCATGTTTCGGAAATGGATAACCGAGTTGTTACTACGCAATTAGACTCAGTCCCTGCTGCTACATTCGCCTGTCATACAACACACCGAAATGTTTCAACTCTGCCAAGGAGATGATAATGTATTTCCTGCTTCACTATGATACATGTTTTTCACAATCAATTCAGAAGTACTTGTTCAGTGAAATGTTGATTGATGTTGAACAATGGTCGCAGATTAATATCAGCGAGACAAATCTTCTCGACAACGTATCATTTACCTTACCTCTTCTTCGATTACTCGGGGTTTGTCGTCGCCAGCCAACTCTTTTTCCTTGACACGTGAGACGGGAACCATCTCCACGAGAGCCCAATCAGTATCAATCTTATTATGAAGCGGAATCCCTCTCATGAATAGGGACGTCACCAACCCTACGCCACTAATGCCGGCCAGGACATACCACAGCATAGCAAGGCTCTCTGAAAAAGCAACTCGGACTTGGACCAAGGTCTCCAGAGGGAGGTGTGAGAGCTCTGGAATGAGTGCATACATGATGGCAGTTCCTTGTGGGATAGATTGAACGAATGCTGCAGGAAACCTCTTTGCGAGCTCGTTTTGGAGAACGGTCGTTCCGATCGTAATACCCCACACCTAAATGGGGATAAGCTACGCCCAAGAGGCAGGTACTCACGCCTGAGAAGGCACGGAGGAACCACATAAAGGCGAGCGCAGGAGCATTCTTTGAGACAGGCAGTGGAGCCTGAATGGGATACATGGAAGTAGCATTCAGCATTCTGCAACCCATTCATCTAGGACATCTGACGGATGGACCAATGATTCACGACGCACCCTATTCCCCAGCCAAATACCGCCAAGGCCCCGAAAGATACTCCAATAGAGGTAGTCGCATTGATCGCGGTCATGGAACCAAGAGCAACACAGGTGATGCCCCATGCTAACCACGTCTGCGGTCGATATCTTCTACTTCTTTTAACCGATAGCCCGCCGAGATCGGAAGCAAGTCCAGACCAGACGAGGAGGCGGATGCACCCTTGCAAGCCTGAAAATAGACCGGATAGTAATCTGAAAAAGTGGTCGTACTAAGCAAGTTCATGGGCCCGCATGAATAAGCTTACAGACGATCGCGTATATAACGAGAAAACAGCAGAATGTCTGTATATAACTAATCTCTGTGAATTGTCGCGAACGGTCACAAAATCATGGAGTTCCTTACCCACTGATGCTAGTGATGTTGGTCGATATGGAAAAAGGCACCTGGTTGGGAGCAAGGTGAAACACCCTTCAAGCTAAGGAGGGTCAAAAGAAAGTACACACGAGTGGGTTTCTTGCGAGAGTGACCTCGTACAGCGTGAATACCACAAGTCCAACGAGTCCGAGAATCCCCGGGAAGAGCACGGGGTACGAGCCCCGCGGGTAGGTGATACCATCCCAGGTCAACGCTATTGTCAACGCGGTGGTGCTCGCAATGACGAGGAAATTACCACTATCATGAACCAACGGTAAGTGGAGAGTTCACGGCAATTCTCGCTTCAAACGCACATCCAGTCGATTCGCGTGATCTTTTCCCAGTAAGTTCCCGGAGGAGTGGGTAGGTCTAACAGGAGGATGACTGACCCACATGCGATAAGTAAGATGGGAAGATTTAGGTCTTGCGCAATGTGTGAGTATCCCAGATATGATGAGCAAGCTACAGCCTCACAGAAAAGCCAGCGCCACTGCCCATGCGCTGCGAGGATACCCCCGACAAGAGGACCGATCGACGAAGCAATACACCAAGTACTGAAAAGAGTTGATTCCGTCTCCTAACATCCGTGATCGATCAAGTCTTACATTCCATATAGGCTAGCATAGAGACCACGCGCTTGCAGGGGGACGAGGTCAGCTAGGATGATCCCAGTAAGAGGCTGGATGCCGCCTCCACCCAACCCTTGTATTATCCTTCCAATAATGAGCATGTTCATGTTGATAGCGACACCGGATATGCCGCTGCCTATTGCAAAGAGAGCAATGGAAACCAAAATGGCGGGGCGGCGACCGAAGATCTGTGCCAGGGCGCCGCTCATTGGGAGGAATGCAGTAGAAGCAAGGGCATAAGCAGTGCCGACCCATGTGAACTGAGAGATATGAAAAGCATCAGCGATGGTAGGCAATGCGGTTGAGACAGAAGCCAGCTCGAGAGCAGAGAGGAAGAGGCAGATACACATGGAAACAAATATGAGCCAGAACTTGAAGCCCTTTTGTGAGTGCGTGGTATCTTGGGAACCTAGATTTTCCCTCGCCACGGACGACCGTTCGTCCATCATGGGAGCACGGGAAGGTATGCTTCAAGGACCATCGTAGGCGCAGACTTACACGGCTTTATTATTTATTTTCATATGATAGAAATCGGGGGATTTGGGTGGGTAAAAGAGTTTGACCCAGAAAGGAATGGTGCTGACACCATGGAGTGAGTGGAGGTGATGCTGATTATGATCACGATGGGCTCGTCAATATCGAACAAGCACCCGGCGGATGTCGTCCGACAGTCGCGTACCTCGGTTTCATGTGTAAAGCGTAGTCGTGTTGAATTTTCTCCGAGGGGTCTGCTCTGGTGTGAATCATTGGACGTGGCGCATGGACGGCGACGGGTTCGACCTTGGCATCTCACTTTTATAATTTAGTAGCGTAGCATTACGAGTAAAGCAGATAAATGCCATGATTCATTGAGCAAGCTGGTGACAACTTGGGCAACTTGATTGTCCATAGGCGAATATCGAACGAACCGAAACGATTCCGCAGGCTGGGACGTGATGTACACTCGGAAACCGCCGCCGACTGCGACCTGATTCCTTTGCTTCAACCCTAAGGGTGCCTAGTCTCCCATCCAGACATTCCATAGACTGCATTCTCCTGTTGCATGGTCGGATCCGTGTTCGTAGTCGTGTCTTTGGGGGGTGTGACGATCGCATTGGTGTCATTCATGTCCTCGTCCTGGTTCCCAATGTGTTGTGACAGGCTGGCTGGTTGTAGTGGGGCGTGATGGTGTCAATAATGACAGCATTACACTGTCGTCAATTGTCATCGCGTTTCCCTCAAATGCGTCGGGGTAGGATGGGACATGCTGCCATCGCAGGCGCCGTCTTCGTGGAATCATTGAGTGCGTCTCGTCGTCCTTGTCCACGTCGTTCTCGTTGTGAGAGATCTGGTAGCGGTGGTGGGATGCGGGCCAAGAAGGTGAACCGCGTTAGAACACATGCAATGACATGGGCCTATCAGTGTCAAAGAGGCGACATGCCAACATCCGCTCAAACAGATCAGGCCTCGAAACGTCACGTGGTACTATATGCCCCAGGTCCCCGTTTAGTTGGCGCAATGAACGCAGGTTAAGTTATGTACAGCGGGACGTAGTGTAACTACTAGGTCATTCAAGTTTGGCTATCATGTCAGCACTTTTGCTAGCGGGCCGATCGAGCAATTAGTGAGATCTGTAGAATCTCGTTGGCTATATTGACCGACGAGGTTGCATCCCTGGTATGACAGATGCCAACAACACACTGGGCCCGGGAGCAACATCATGGTATTTTGTCACTGCCCCGTCCTCGTCGGATCGGTATGATAAGAAAGAAACATGGCTCCTTCTCCAGATAGCAGACTCGTCCTATAAGTGACCGGTCGAAACAAGAACACACACAAAAAGCTCCAGGGTCATATGTGTCACGCGATGCGGACAGGATGCGATAAGAATGTGACGAGGAGTATGACGTATACGATAACGATCAGGGTGTTCAGGGATTCAACCCCATATTTGAGTGATGTGGAGCTCGTCGTGGAGGCGCACAACACCAACCACAAACAGATAAGAAGACTGAGGGATGACAGCGTCCCCGTGAGTGACAAGCAAGCAGACTTTGCAAGGTAAGTTGAAGAGCCGATCCCACACACAGGGTTATAGATTTTGGATCTGGACTATCAAGAATTGCTTCTCGTCCTGTCGATGTAAAGCGTCGACACCTCAAAGTAGAAAGCGAAACATTTATACGTACGCTAAATTGTTCGTCTTCCTTGTCGTTATGGAAGTCCTTCAAGAATGCGAGCAATTTCTCCCTGTTCCGCCGGAGTATTGCTTCGATCTGAGGTGGTTTCTTTGGATTTGCAACGAAAACCTGTACGGAAATGTCGGATGCAGGAAAGAGACCGGAGAAAGACCGAGGAAACGGACCTTGAAAACATGAAACGCTTCGAATTGGATATTCTTGCTCTTGCTGCGCAACATGTTCATCATCATCTTCAAGTTCGCTTCTTGAGCGATATAACGAGTCATGACATTGAAATTGGCGCGATCAAGCAATATCTCCCCGAGGAGCTTGAGTGATTGACGTTTGGTGACGTAGTTGTTGGAGAGGATCAGTGTGGTGAAGGACGCAAAGAACTGTTCCAGTTCATTGCAGAAAGAAGCGGCGGGGGGTGGGAAAACCTTACTCTGTCGTAGTTCTTATCCAGGTATTCTGCCACCATGGGCTTGTGCCGGGTGAGGGTTTCCTTCAGATTAGCGAATGCATCACAAGAGACACCGAACGAGGTCGTCTCGATGTGGTGTGGGAACGAGTAAAACCTATTCCAAGATTAGTGGAGTCGCTCCACAGGAGATTCGAGCAAGCGCACTGTTCAGAGTGGAGCAAGATCTTGGCGAGTTGCTCATGTCGAAGCATCTCCCGGAGGATCATGCCGGTATTGAGGGCGATCTCCTCATTAGCGTACCCGGCGAGCGTAGCAAAGATGACTTCCTCGTGTCGTGCACAGATATATTCGACAGTGGGTAAACGAGCGCCGATCTGGCGCCGCAGCAGATTGTTGAATATCTGAACGACGTCCTTTCGAGACTCGAAATCGAAGCGGGCAATGTTTTGAACGAGGAGGAGGAGCAAGTCGGTGGAGTAGGTCTCTTGGGCAAGCTGTGCGATCAGTTCGGGGACGGGTTCTGCAGCTGAGCGCTTAGGTACGGGTTAGGGCGACGTGGAGAAGGGCGCACCTCCGTCACCGTGGAGGATAGCCTTGATCGCCTGAAGGTTCTTGGCCACTTCTTCGCTCGCCTGCAAGGCGATGGACAATTCATATTTCAGAGAGATTAGGAACGTTTTATTGACCCACCTTTCTCCTAGACTCGTTTCCTGGTGGACCCGAGTCGAGTTTTGGGATGGCATCTCGGAGACCCCGCACGAGGTCTGGCGGCGTTCTAGGTTTCGTCTTGAAGAAGTTCATATCAGTGAGACAGATACGCCTGGCTGGTAAGTTGGCAAAAGGCTGGGGGGTTAAGAGACAAAGTCCCCTTGCTTGGCGTGAGCGGTGAGGTGAGCTTGCATGCCCAACCTGGTTTTCAACCACACAGCCCATTGCCCTTATTTCGACTTCTCCCACGTACTTACCATACCCAAATCAGTAGCGGTCTCGTCAGCGTCCAACGCCCATCTACAAAGCTGCACAGTAACGGCACCCTTTCTATAACCTTTTGCGAGTTTCTTGGCCGCAATTATCCCTATTCGATCAGTTCTGGTCAAAGTTCTTTACGATACGGCCTGGATGCGCCCGCTGTTTCAAAACAGTATCCGGTGGACCCAGGGCGAGCAACTTCAAACGTCTCCCAGATTGTTGCATTGCCAGAGCAATGAATGTCGAATCTCCAGGTAATCATATATAGGTTGAAACATGTTCGACCCGAGGACATTGGCCCCTCACTTTGAACGTGTATCAAGATAGATTGTTAATCTGCCCAGTGGCCGTCCATTGTTCGCGAATTTGTTTGTATTAACTATTCAATTGACAAGTAGGCTAGGTTAGCATGGCTGAGTACCGTAATTATATGTTAGATGGTAGTGTATGTTTCAATAATAGCGCTCTGGAGAGTGTGTGATATCGTTCGTGTGTACACCCTGATGAAGTCGTCACGAGCACAGAGGAAAAATGAGCAGTAGATGATATCTCCAAGCGATAAAGTGCCAGATGTTATAGATCCTCGATTTGTTCCATCAAGAACTGCTTCTCGTCCTGTCGGTGGCAGGTAGAAATCTCAGCCACATCGACGTACGGATCGCAAAGAGCCATACGTACGCTAAATTGTTCATCTTCCTTGTCGTTGTGAAAATCCTTCAAGAACGTCAGTAATTTCTCCTTGTTCCTCCGGAGTATCGCTTCGATTTGACGTGGCTTCTTCGGGTTCGCAACGAACACCTGTACAGACGCACATGCCAAACAAGCTGAAAAGAGAGCCAAGGAACAAACCTTGAAGACATGAAACGCTTCGAACTGTACGTTCTTGCTCTTGTCGCGCAGCAGGTTCATCGTTGTCTTGAGGTATTCTTCTTCCCCAATAAAACGTGTCATGATGTCGAAATTGGCACGATCAAGCAATATCTCGCCCAAAAGTTTGAGCGATTGGCGTTTGGTGACATGATTCCAGGAAACGACGAGGGGCATATAGGACACAAAAAACTATGCGGAGTGAACACGAGACAACACGAGGATGGGGAAAATTGTACTCTGTCGTAGTTCTTGTCTAGGTAGTCCGCCACCATTGACTTGTGCCTGGTGAGGGTCTCCTTCAAATTGGTGAATGCATCACAAGAAACGCCAAACGAAGCCGAGTCGATGTAATGCGGGAACCTGTAAAATCTAACCGGGAATCAGCGTGGATTGACACGATCCGAGTGACACGTACTGTTCAGAGTAGAGCAGGATTTTAGCGAGCTGCTCATACCGAAGCAGTTCCCGGAGGATCATGCCAGTGTTGAGTGCAGTCTCTTCATTGGCATATCCAGTAAAGGCAGCGAAAAGGATCTCCTTGGGTCTTGCACAGACATACTCGACGGTGGGAGGACGAAGGCCGATCTGGCGCCGCAAGAGGCCGCTGAATATCTGTACGACATCTTTCCGAGACTCAAAATCTAATCGTGCTATGTTGTGGATGAGGGTGGGGAGCAGATCATAGGAATAAGCTTCTTGGGCAAGCTGTGCGATCAGTTCGGGGACGGGCTCCGTAGCTTGGCAAACGTTAGGGAAAAGCAAAGGAAAGGATAAAAGCACACACCGCTATCGCCGTAGAGGATAGCCTTGATGGCCAGTAGGTTCCTGACCACTTCCTCGTTCGTCTGCAGAAGAAGGTAACGAAACGATTCATTATCCCGCGTTGAGACTTGACCCACCTTTTTTCTTGACTCATTGTCTGGTTGGCCCGAGTCGAATCTTAGAATGGCGTCTCGAAGGGCCCGCACCAAGTCCGCCGGGGTTCGTGGCTTGGTCTTGAAGAAGTTCATAAGAAGATGTCAGCGAGACTCTGATACGTTCCAGCCAACTCCTTGCTTGACATGACACATGCCAACCTTAAGCTGGACTCAGGGTGAAAAATTTCGAAGCGACTGACACGGCAGTCCCATACCAGTTCGACCCCGTCTTGGCACCAAGAGCCATCTTCGTCAGGTGAGCCTCAAAATCATACCAAGTAGAGAAGGCTCAACTCTTCGAATGTTCAAGCTTTCAAGCTCGATACAGCTCCCAATCTAAATGTCGTGAACTTCATTCGTCTGAAGCGACGATGCCTCCGACATTCGAGGACCGCCCTTTGCATGGCGTGGAATTGGATGTTCTTTCAGCTTCTTATTGAAGTGTATATGCTGTACGTGTCCGCTGACAGAATGCCAGCCCATGGAAACATGAAACATGCAACAATTCTACAGTATTGTTTGTGGTGTGTATTATTCAGGCCGTGAAATCGGGAACTCTCTTCGTTTGTTGGTGTTTCATGTGTTTTTTTGAAGTCGAATCGGATCGTGATGTCAAACGTCTTGGGCGTGAGCAATTCTGCCAGTGGTCATACCGAACGGATGGGCTGATGTCAAACCACAAATTTTCTTGGCCATCAACCCGACAGTCACTTCCTTGGCTCTAGTGGCACCAAGTGGAATCCTACTAGGGGACGGCGTCGATAGGGCCACGATCGTCGTATGGGCTCTCGTGCGAACGATCAAACTGGGAAAAAAAACCCGTCAGAGGGAGAAACAAGGCGAAAAAAAGGCATGATAACACTTACGTTCCACTCCTGATCAGTTCCGACAACCTCGCATGCTTCTTTGCCTCGATCATGTACAAGCCGGTACCCAAAACTGCATGTTCGATATCATCGCAAATACCCCCTCCTTTAATTACCGTCAAGCCCATGGTCGTATTTAACCTGTTTTGTAGCGGACCCAAAGTGGGCTCCACATATAGCATTACTTTTTCTAGACGAGGGTTTGTAGAGATGACGAGCAGAAAATTGTTCCACACGGCGGGGAGCAGTGCGCGGACAGAACGGAGACGAGGGGCGACGCTGAGCGCACGTGCAAGAGGGAGTGTTATGGGCGATGCAGAAAGGCGGAAGGCAAAGTGTACAGTCTCCTGCAAGCACGACGTTCGTGAGATTAAGTGCGATCGGATCTCTCAGCGGCAGACTTACCAGATTTGTCCAATGGTGGACAGCCTGTGCAAGGCGTTGGAAGAGATACATGGGGCGAGGATGTGTGAGGTATATAGCGGGGTCCTTACGTATCGTCAGATGGGTGATGGCACGACGTTGTTCGAGGGCACAGCAAAATGCCTCCGCGTCGACGTCGTCTATGAGGTCAGAAAATTGCTGATGGGGACCACAGTCGAGACATATGTCGATGTCATACACGCGGTCACAGAGAGCAAGCACGCCGGCAGAGGCATGCCAGATGCCAGCAAAGACGATACGACGGACGGCATGAGCGAGGGCAGGATTGCGCGAGAGGGTATCGAGGACGCGGGCTGTTTGGCGTTGGGATTGGAGGCGGACAGAGTGGTAGAAGAGAGGTGCGGCTATGCGAAAGAACTGGCGGGATACGAGGAGGGGTGCGATGGTATTTCTGTGATGGAGGGAGGTGCAGGGAAGAGAGAGAGCGAGTACGCGCACGAGGAGCTCTTCTGGAAAGGATGCGAGTGTAGACATTCTCGTACAGAGTAAAGTTGCAGGAAGAGGTCGAGTCAAGTTCCCAATCGAGCCGGTGCGTATATAAATTCAACACCTCGGAATTTTTCGAGTCAAGGCAGTGCATAAGCTGACAGTGACACGATGATCATGATGAGGGTTGCGGATAAATCTCGATGATACCGCAACTCGTTTCAACGGCAACGGCCATCGTTCCTATCTCACGTTCGGTGGTGCCAACCAGACATGTTGAATCGTGAACTTGAACCTGTGTGTTTTCGGAGCATGTTCCAGTATGTGGGTCTATAGTAGTTGATTCGAAATATAATCCCGACAGCTTTGGAACGAGGCCCCATCTGTCAACCGAGCAGGTATGGTCTCGTTCCCATCCGATCTGGTGACAGGTTTCAAATGTCGGGACGGAAAAACACGGTGGAGATTCAATATCAACTTGCATTCACAAACCAATCAGCCCGCTCGTTGCACACCCAATGACACCGTCTCTTTTTCCCTCCAAGTCTCCGAGCGCGCCGATACATCGTTGTCCCCCAAACCCTCTGTCCACTCACTCGTCTTTGTAGCAGGATTAAACTTGAGCGTCGACGATCTCCCTTTGCCCGTTTCCTCATCCCACGCACGCCCACATGCCACCCGCAGTATCAACATTTGCGGAGATATACACTGCAAATACATCATTATGCATCACAGATTCATACGTTGATCCGCTCACCATCATCAATATATACACACACGCGAACGCGATGGACGTGCCACTGCCCATCCCGAACGACACCAAAAACGCGATCCCCGACAGCGTATACGGTAACACTGACTCGATCATGATCGACAACAGGGAGAAATACACAGACGCGTAGTCCTCCCCGAGTTGCTTCTTCACTTTCCGTCCATGTGTCACCATACGGTAACAGATCACCCACGTCAATATCGTCGTCAGCCCGACCGACAGACTGTAATATGCCAAACCGAGTTGTGCAGCGATGCCTTCGAAGAAATTCCCTCCGGGTAAACTCGATACGATAATGATCAGGATACCTAGGACTTGTGTGGATAGTGTCAATGCTCTTCTACTCAGTGGCCAGGGCATCATTCTCACCAAGCGTCCCTAACCACAGAATCACGGGCAATATAATTACTCGGTAGCTGTTCAAGATTATCCGACAACGGTAGATCTGCAGCCAATCACTCCAGCATACAAGCTTTCAGTAGTGATGGATCACGCACCATCAGGCCGTCTGTCATGAGTTGCAGCACGGTGATCGCCGTCGTCCCCATATCCATGTACCAGATAGAAACATTCGACGCCCAGTATGCGTCGCGACCACCCGGATATCCCGCGTCCACTATCCACATCTTCTCTCCGAATATAGCCTGCGTTGATAACCATATTGTGATCAGTAGCAGCATCACACTGCTAAAGATCGCGTAAAACACGTCTGATTTCTTATGTCGCACATTAGGCGACACAAGGACATGCATCGTCTTCAAATACAGAACCAACTCGACGCCTACGAGCAAGAGGATGGTATGAGATACTATGAAACCTAACTTCTAGGCTTTCCCGCTTACCATACAAGATGTCCTGCAGGTTTATCCCTACATATACTGCATTTTGGAACAATGCACCACTGGAAGACATGGTTCAGAAGGGAGCTCAGCTGGGAGCTCACGAGGAGTTAGAACCACAAGAAAATTAGATGTTCTAGAGTGGTAGAAAGGCAACACATTAGCACCCCCGGGCCGAGATTGATATGATAAACCGACTTGCGCATATATCTGCTTCCGGGATGGGCCGAATATTTCGCGCAACTTGAACGGCCTTGTCGCAATCATGGCAATGGCCGCATATAAAGCAAATGATACAGCTTCCGTAATCGAACTTCACAGCCGAATACGGTTGGACTTCGATCCAGCATGCTTCCGGAATACTATAGGCTTATCTCTAACATGGCCGTCTGTGAAGGGCACACGTACGACATTCCTCTCGGCGTGAATTGGCTCGATTGAAGGACGCTAAAATTTAAGCTCCTGACTGTTAGCGATCTCGCCTGACCTGGGGGCCCTGGAGCGACGGCTCCAACGCACCTTCGTCACGATGTACAATGACCTGTGACGACATGGAGGCCACCACTGTTATGGACATCCAGTTCAGAGTCCCTTGTATCTCCGGATGAGGGCGTTTGCGGTGTAGTGTGGATCGTGGGAAGTGTCGGGTGCTTCGAAAAATCGGGGACTCCAAAGTCGGCAGTTCACTTCATTTATAGCTCCGAAAGTTGAAGGCAGTGCTAATTTTCCGTCGCAGATTCAGCGTGACCCATGGGACTCTTTTCCAAGTCTTTCAACCCTCTCGCCGACCTGCCAGACTTGTCCGGCAAAGTCATCATCGTGACAGGCGGAAAGTAGGTACTGTCCAGACGTTGATCGGCCTTTCCATATTTATCAGGCTGTTAATTTTAACATTAGCGCTGGCGTTGGGTATGCCACTGTCAAGCATCTCGCGCGAAAGGGCGCAAAGGTCTATATGGCAGCTCGGAACAAGTTGAAAGCAGACGAGGCCATCGAAAAATTGACTCGGGAGGGCTTGGGACCTGGCCATGGCGAGGTCGTGTGGCTGGAGCTAGACCTCAGTGATCCACGAAATGCGAAGGCGACGGCCCAAGAGTTCATGAGGAAAGAGAAACGCTTGGATGTTCTCGGTAAGCCACAGCGCGACATTCAAGCAATGTATATGGTTGACAAGAGACTTGTACCGATCCAGTGCACAACGCTGCTGGGTGCGACCCTGTAATGGTCTATTTCAAAGATGAAAATGCTGACTCTACTTTAGCCTGATGGAAAAATATCAGTTGACACCTGATGGTGCGTCACTGCTTATTATAAACACTTCCATATCGAACTTGACAATACATATTGTTTATAAGGCGTCGAATCTCTGTTCGTGGTCAAGTTCGTTGGAAGTATTTTACATCCATGAAAACTACTCATGCCATTTCACAGTGTAATAAGTCCATTTGTCTTGACTCGTGAATTGATGGCCATCCTGAATCAGACCGCGGCGGAGCCGAACTCAGATGTTCGTGTGGTCGTGGTGTGTCATGTACTTTGAATGAGAAATTTTTGGTATTTACTTTTTTAGGTGGGTTCGGAAGGCCACAAGTTGGTCCCCGGCAAGCCACGTTTCCGCGGCCTGGATGATCTGAACAATGAATTTGAGAATGCCGTTCTCCCTTGGTTTGCCCGCTATAGTAAGTTGTGGGTTCAGCCTACCTCCGATCAGTTTGATCAACATTATTGCAGCATATTCGAAATTGGCTAACATCCTGTATGCGTCGGAGCTGCAACGGAAGCTCAGCGCACAAGGGTCACCTATCATCGTCATATCACTCGACCCCGGCGCAGTCAACACATTCTCACGCAAGCCGCAACTCAAAAGGATATCATGGTTGGTGGATATCCTGGTATACCCCTTTTTCACTCGTCCCGACGTCGGAGCGCACACGTCTGTCTATTCTGCGGCATCGTCGGACATTATGCAAAACCCGAGCAAATTCAAGGGCGCGTATCTCGTTCCCGTGGGCACTGTCCGTAAACCCTCGGAGGCAGGTAGCAGTGAAGAGCTGTCAAGGGAACTTTGGGCGACGATAGAAGGGTTCTTGGCAGACAAATGTATCTGAAGATTTCGACGGCAAGTTGAGGTGTTTGCTTGAGACATTGGTGTGGTGGCTCGTTGAGTGCGGTTGGTCGGTCGTTCCTTTCTCCGTTTGTCTGACTGTTGTTCTTTAGCTCTCTCATTTCGACGTGGTTCACTCGTATGTTTCATAGTGTTGCCATCGTAAGTATTGGGCCGAGTAAATATTTTTGGATCTGCCCAGAACATTGAGTACGGATATTGCCCTTCGTCTTGCCCCAAGCGGATTCGAATTCGACGTCGCCCTCAATCAGGCTGCCGCCAATGAGATCATTGACCGAAAGACATATCCGAAGCAGTTCACGACTGTCAATGAGCGCGGGACTCAGACTTTATGAATTCATAACATTACGAATGACAAGACGAAGACGCAGAGGGCGAATCATTGGGCAAGTTCGATCTCTGGATCCAACGGTGTGGCTTTATGTGGCTCAGTTCGGTAACCAGTGATGCTGTTGTCAAGACACTTTCCATCTACGTCTCAGATGGTGTTCGCTGAGCGGCTCAGTTGCGAAAGCACCCTGACTCCATAGTGAAACAGTCGCTGCTAGCAGTACTTGGACAACACCGCATTGAATGAGCTCACACTAAGTGTATCTTTCGGGCCGCGTCTTGTTGCTGGCCGGGATGGATCGATGACGCAGACGTGATGTCACCGCAAAGTACCATCATTGCATCCTCGGCCGGAATCATCTACCACTGCTTAGACCAGGGGAATCAAAGAAGCTCGTCACTGATCTTGTGCCAACGGTCCGCGCTCCCATCAATTGATGGCGCACAGCGGCTTCTGAACGGGGAAGAAATTTATTTCATCTGGACGATGTCCTCCCGGGCCACCATTTGAGACGCGCGCGGAGGTCGGATCCTGTTGCACAATCCGATGGTCAGGTAAGAAGCGCCATTGAATAAGTAGCACTCGAAACTGCTCTCCGTTTGCGAATCGACTTACGTCGGCGATGGCGGCAATTCCAGTCCTCCAAAAGGGTGAAAAGAGTCTTGGCTATGCTTTACAGTGGTTTCAAGTTTTTCGGTTGCTCCACTAGTCATCGTTTCGACTACGTTCCCGGCGCATAATCGCCGCCCCAGCGTTGTGAAGAATGCGTTCGTCCTTTCTTCCATCCGTGCAATGATGCCTCCCTGATTGGTGTCTCATCGTAGCCGTCCACCAGTATGTTGCAATATATGATAGGAAACGACACTTTTGGTTCATCGGAGACGATGAAAACCAACAACGGCAACGCCTTCTCTCTTGTACTGAAATAACATGCTTCTGAGATAACAGTCAGCCATGTCCCAATTTTCGCATGACACTTCGACTGCTTCTGGTGACATCATTTAAGCCGCATATTTACCTCGTCCACCTTTTTCAAGTCCCGCACTCGCCCTCGTGTCTCAGACGGACAACCGATCAGAGCTTCCTCCGTCTCGGGTTGATTATGAAGAGCATTCTCGAAGACATTGACCATGTAACAGATGACGTTCAACGGAAATGACTCCCAAAGTCCTTCAAGAATCCCCATTTGCACTCTCGCAGAAATGTAGTATATATATTCTCGAAGCTGACAACCCACCAAGTCCCAGCCCGGACGATTCTTGTCTACAACATGAATTACTCTCTGCCTTGTCTCTTGTTTCTCGCCATGTTTTTCACGCTCGCTGTCTCTGTGCCTCTCGAGAAAAGTCATAGTGTCAAACACCGTTTCTCTCCACACCGCGGACTATCACGTCGGCTGCACGCAGTCCATGCGAAGCGACAGCCAAATCTCGCGTCAGGAGATGACGTGCATGCCGCTGATTGCAGCATGGGCGATCATTGCAAGCTCGTTCCTGACGGTGAACCTGTGTTGATCCATCCGGGTACGATCGATGATCAGTAAGGCACCGCTCCATTGACCCAAGTAAGTGGCTGAATATGTTTTACCAGCATAGGTTGACGGACAATATCAGATGATCATATTTTAGTGGTTAGAGGAGAAACTTTGAGAATAAAGAAGTTTTAGTTTAAGATGCGCTCGCTAGTTACGAAGAAGCATCTCGTGTGTATGCTACGTCAATGGCAGGTCGACTTACGGCAAGGAGGGCGAGGGGACGGCTAGTAACCATCAAAACGAAATTTGACGGCGGTGGTGTGATCGGATGAGCCATGCTCTCATGTTGGATCGCTTCATCAAACCCGAATTGTTCAGCCTGAGAATGGTTTCAAGATTTGAACGTTTGAGCCCTCACAAGCCATGCTTTTCTTCATGGCTACAAAAATCGATCGATTAAAACAACTCGGAGACACAAAAACAGGGTATCCTACGGTAAAGTGAAGAACAAGAACAGAGGTATGCAGGATAGATGTCGGACGCGAGTCCAGAACTCAAAACACGATTTTGTCCATGCAGCGAGTCACCCTCGCGCTAGCCACCGAGGTTTACTGGGGCTTGTAAATCATGTCGAGGACTAGCAGCCCGAAACGATCAACGATTAGGATTCGAATAGACGAGCAAATGCCTTACCGACCGGCTCATCAGAAGTGGCAGAGGAACCACCGTCTGGAATGAGCTTGTACTGTTCACCGGTCGCGGGATCCGCGAGATGGAGGACATTGCTAATGTATGAGGGGATATCTGCCTGAGACACGCCAATCTGTTGGAGACCGTCAACCATGTTTTGGGCTACGGAAGGCAAGCATGCCAGATTAGTATCCCGAATAAACAGCATGAAGAATTACATACGGATGTTAACCAGGAGAGGACGGCCTGCGTAGGCATCCGTCGAGCGGCGAGAGATGCTGTTTAGGGGAGGGAGGGATGTGACAACAAAGCTATAATCCTCGGAGCGCTTCGAGAGTTCCTCCATGTCCCGCTTGATCACGTAGCCGACACTTGAGGACGCCATCGTATATATACTAGTGTAAAGCTGTCTGGCGACGAGGGGTTCATCCACATCTCTGATGACGGTGGTAGGAGCAAAGCTGATGGTTCCGAAGGTAATATCGAGGGCACGTGCGGATAATGCTACATGAATATGTTTAGGGTGAACAGAAGCGTTGACTCGCAAAGTATCCCTTACCCCTCTCTGTTGGCAAGGCAAAGGCAGATGCGAAGAAGGCAGCGAGGACGAGGACTGGCGAAAGCTTCATCTTCACGAAAGTTGGTCAAAGGAATGTGGAAGAGCGAACAATTGTCTCTGAGCTGGCAGGGTACATTGCTAGCCCTTTTATACAATTCGCTCGCGGATTCGACCGAAAAGCTGAGCCCTTCGAAGCGAGTGGTGACACTCACAAAAACATTCTGTGTCCGGAGGTGACACGTCCATCACAGATTTGGGGTGAGTTGGCCCGAGCTACACACGGAAAAAGTGACTTGTGAACGTTAATTGATGACAATGACGGTATACGAACTGTGTAAAATCGCACAATTATGCCGTTTTGGGAGCGTTTTCCTAGGAATTCGGCGCACGGAGGTTCAGAGCATGCAGCTGATTGACATCCGTATTACGGGCTCACTGGAGATTGAAGTATTTGCTGCGATAGCCGAACCTTTGCTTGGGAAAACGGCTTCATCAAATCATGCTGTTGCTGTAAATGCCGTCCAAGTTGCAGAGCTGCTCTCGCACGAAGGAGCAGACGCACCACAATGTGTGAACGATCGGCAGATCGGTCAGGTTAGTTGAACGCGTACGCGCGTGCCCATCATGAAAGTGCCAGTCAACTATTCACATATGTCAATGCAGGGACAAAGAGCAACTTGAAGAAATGACATCACGAAGTCCGTTGCCATCTCATTGCGTCGTCTTGAATTCTCGCTCCGCGGCATGTCCGACACCCGCATGAACCTTCTCCGACCCCCACGCGGGCTTGCTCTGAGACTCGCCCGACGAGCGCTTTCCACCGCCCCCGTCCCCGACCAGCTCGCAGGAACAGTCCCTACACACCGCTGCTACGTCTTCCTCCACACACCCCAGCCACCGGGTGAATATCCCGCCAAATACACCACACCCGTACAGCGCAAGCTTCTCCTTGCTACCGCACCCTTTGGCGGCACTGTCAACTTTGCCTGGTCCCCATCACAGCCCGTCCACCCACAGCCTCTCAATGCGCAGGAGCATCTCCAGACGTATCGTCTGACGGCATTCTCGAGCGCACGCGGCAAGCTGGAGATCGAGGCGGTGTCACTCGCAAACCTGGAGGTCGTCGCGAATATGCTGCGTGCGCACGCCGAACCGCGCACGACTGCCGCGCCATCCTCTCCCGACACGTCAGACCTCCATCTCTACGTGTGCACACACGGTGCCCGGGACTGTCGCTGCGGCGATACGGGCGGCGCTGTCGCACGCACTATCCGTGCCGAGCTGGACAGACGTCGGCAACGTGATGCATCCGATCACAGCGCACGTATCAGACTCGCGGAAGTCGCTCACGTCGGTGGGCACAAGTGAGTTTGTTTCCGTTGGCGGTTCCGGGGCTGGCGTGTCTGTATTGACTACGGTGGGCATTTTTTTTATCCGAATAGATATGCCGCGAATGTCTTGGTTTATCCTCTTGGCGAATGGTGTGTATGAGCTTCGGTCTGATGTTTCCCAGCGAGCAATTTTTTCTGATCGAACCGGCAGGTTGGGCAACGTAAAGCCTGAGAACGTGCCAGACATCATGGATGCTATACTGACGCGACCAGTAAGACCCATGCTTCCCGAAGAGATGCCTGTCTGCCCATCTCACTGGAGGGGACGCATGGGATTGAGCAAGGACGAACAGATAGAGCTCTTCAACCGGTTTTCGGATCAACACTAACCCACGAGTTCGTAGCAATATATATACCGACGATCCATCTAGAATCATTGTAGGACTTGGGATTGGTTCAGCCACACAAAGGCCGTTCTAGTAGAGATGACCGTGTTGACTGCAACTTCCACCAGATTTGCACCGCACTCTGTTCTCTTGAACACCTTCACCCCAGCGGTGCCAGCGTAACCAGCAGCAACAATGTATGCGGCACCACCATCGCCTGCTTGCTCGCCAGACATCATTCCACGGATCTGATCGAGACCAGTATATACTTGGTTACGCAGAACGAGTTGATTGTTGACATTCTCAAAAATGCCAATGGTATCCCCCCGGGGATCTTGGACACCCGTATTGCGATTCGATGCATAGATATACGGGATAGGATACTCATCCGTCGGTTCAGGGATGAGGATTTCGGCGGCAGCAAATACAGAGCCCGCGGGTGGGTCAGGAGGAATGATGGAAACACTCGAAAGGGTCTGAGATGTGCTGTTGGGGTATGAGGGGACCTCCTGGAGAGTCAAAGTACTCGCCAACTCGTGAATGGTATATAACATATTATCTGCCACACGTGGATCAACAAGATGCGCAAACGAAGCGGAAGAGTGTATACCTCTGATTCGGATGTGGCGAGGACCACTGCCGATGGGATGTTGGATCTCACCATGGACGACATAATTGCCAGGATTGCCATCAACCTCGCCGAGTCGCCAAATTTTGTCGTTTCCCTGTGAGCGGGTGAGACTCGAATGCATACGTTTGAACTAGCTAGACGACCTTGTCGGGGACGAAGACTTCATTGCCATATTGGTAGGCCATGTGAGGCACAGCGCCACCCTGGGTGCCAGTGGTGGGGACAGGAAACGTTGCAACAGTGTCCGAATCGTTGGAAAAATGCAAGCCATCGCTTTTTGTGGGCACCACGCGTACTGTCCCAGAATGATTCAGATACTGCGCAACGGTCAATAAGGCAGTCATGCGAGGTCGCCACTGGCAGGATGCGTACGTTGACGGCTGCAACCTGACCTGTGGACAAGCCAGCGCAGTAAGGGGGACGGCTTCCCCCAGAACCGATCGTATCCGCCAGGGTGAGCGCACCGTTGGGGCCCACGGTGAACGATTGAATGGCTCCAACGGCGTTCTGGTTGGTCGCACTAAATGGGTCGCATCACAACCTGAGGGAGAAAAAACAAGCCACGTACTACAATATACTCTTGTTTGTCGGATGAGAAATGATCCAGGACGGGTTGCCTCCTGTGGTGTACTGATCGAGGTAGGCCAAGGTGTTGTCATCCGTGTTAAAGAGGTAAGTTGCGATGTAGGCCGTGTAGCCGCCAGCGAGAATGGTGAAGTTGACCATGGTTGCGCGCTGCTCCATCCCAGAATGTTTCACTGTGCTGTTTTATATCCATGACCGTGACTCAGGGCGTCGACGAAACGAAATCTCCGGAGAAAAACGTAAGCAGCGATCTGACTGTTGAGAGCCCCAGTTATGGCGAGCAGAGTGGGCGGTCCCACTGCTTCCAATAGGTTGAGGAGCCCTGATCATGAATTTCGACGATTAACCATACCTCGAGTTGTCTTTCAACGCTGTCCGTTCAGTGCAAAAAGGTTCACTAGCCCAAATGAGTATAAACTACACCAAATATGGCAAATTTGGGCCCAAACACCTGTGTCTCACGCCGATCACTGACTTGAACACACACCGCGATGCGCTACGGTCTACCAAGGTCGCCATCGCCATCTCCAGTCCGATAGTGAGTACTACTCCCGTCGCTTTCTCCACCGCTCACCACCCCACAGCCAACGTCGACGAACGTCAGGCTTTGGTCTCCACTCAGACACGGAGAGCGAGCCCGAAGAGCCCCTCAGCGATGTCGACCATACCCCGAGCACCCCTTCTTCTCTCACAGACTCGCTTTGTTTTGACTCGGATGGTGAACAAGAACAACCTGTCATAGCCTCTTCGTGAGTCATACCCCTCTCATGCCACGTACGTGCTCACGCGACACAGCACGCGACGACCACCGCGAAGCCCTGCGGAGAGGCGACACGTCGAGGAGACGGTCGCCGCCATCCGACTACGCGCGCGACATTATGACCCATACGAAGAATGGGAAAAGCAGACGCACAAAGACGCCCTGGTACGCCTTTTTTTCGCGATGACCATGTGAGCACGACTCACAGTGATTCCGTTAGCGCACGGCACGCAAGGAACATGCAGAGATTCTTCTTGAGACGCATGAACAACGTGAGAGGCGGAGGGATCTCGACATGAAGATGCTGACGGCCAAACACGAGCAACAAATGGAAGAAGTGCAAAGGCTGCTGTCGACGCTCAAGTTGAAGCAGCAAACGGAGCTGGATCGACTCAGGATACAGTGGAACGAGCAGGACAAGGTGCAACACGAGCGTATAGAACGCGTCATACGAACGGAGGAAGAAAACCATCGGAAAAGGTTGGAAGCAGAGAGGAAGAAACGCGAGGAAGAGGAACGCCAAAGAAAACTAGAAGAAGAGAGACGTTTGGCTGAGGAGGAGAAGAAACGCCAGGAAGAAGAGCAGAAGCAAAAGCAGAAAGAGGCAGAAGAAGCAGCGCAGAGAGCCAGGGACGAGGCCGAACGAGAAAAACGTGCATCACTGGCAGTGGCAGAAAAGAGGCGAAATGTCCTTGGGATCACTTCACCCGAGGACGACTGGGTTTATGCGCGCCAGACGCTCAAGGTAAAAGGTCTCGACGGACATTGTTGCGGAATCTAAGGGGAAATATCATAGAATCTTAAAGCCGGTCCAATGAAAATCATCAAGGATCGCAAGGAATTCAAGACCCAGTGGAATGCGATTCGGAGACAGATCACTCCAAAGATAGGCCAACTAACTCAGGACCAGGCCACTATCACACGGATAGTGAGGAATTTTATGCATGTGCGGGACCGCTTACAAAGCTCTAAATAGACCAACCAAATTTTTGAACTCGTCCAACCACAAGCTCTCCCACAAGCTCTGTACCTGGCCTCACTTTCCTCTTTGGCAAAGGCGATCTTACTGCAAGCGGAGACAGAAGTTACAGCGGAGAAGAAAAGCGCCATTCCCCTTGCCGTCGTCACCGCGAACCTATTAGAGAGGCTACCGACCTTTGCCGATATCTTCTTCGCGAAGCTCGTGCAGCGATCCGGCGGATGGCCAGTACCTTGTGTCATCCCATCGACTGACGTTGGGGGTGTTGTGTGGGAGGAAAGAGCACGCACGAAAGCAATGGGATACCGGGTCAGCAACAGTGAGCAAGAGTCGATGGGCGACTACGTGACACGCGTTTCTGGCATAATGCGGGTATATTTTCTCGTCATAATTGCCTCTGTTGCGAAACCGCTTGACAACATGTTCCGGTTGCACCGGTATTGGACATATTTCGCCAGGATGATGAACGATGAACGGTTGCTCTCGACCGCGGTGGCCGCACAACTGCTGTATGGTAAGTAAGACTGGCGAATGGGGGCGTTTGTGGCTTATTGAGTCCCACAGCTGCGCTGGATGTGGGTGGAATGGAGGCGAAGCATGTATGGGGGAAACAGTGGGTCAAGCTGCTCGAACTCCTGTACGAGGCAGCCACCGTGGGTATTGGGGGTAAAAGTGATGCCCTCTTGGGAGGACAGACCCCTGAAGGCAAAGCGGCCTGCGTGCGCGTGCAACTCGAGATCGAGAACATTGTGCGGAGCTGAGAGTGGTACTGGATCCATGCTACCGGATAGCATACCTGTGGAATGGTGACACGCCACCGGTGGTTCTACTTCTCGAAATCGGGGGTTTGGGAATAGATCAGGATTCAGTCGGATGTAGGGTGATGACCATGTATGTGAACGATATTGAAAGCAATGAGACACCATCAGACATGATATGGTAAATGAAAACGGCGTGTTGCGGGGAAGTTGTTTATACAAAGTTTATGGACTAGGTTTCCATCCACAATCACCTCGTGTATGTCTTGACCCCCAGGAGGACCAGTTTGGTGAAGAGAGGTGGCAGTGATCCGTGATTCTATCAACTTGATCTATGAGGGTACGAATGATAACAAGAGGTGCTACAAGTCTCGTAAGAAGGGTCAAAGACGGACGATCATTCGCGAGGATAGGGTGGGCGGTGCTTGGATCGTCGACGCCGCGAGGCCAACGTGCCGTATGAACATTTAGATACGTAGCTCGCCATGAAACACACATGTGCCAGGCACGTTGGAGGTGAGAGGGAGCGATGGACCGGAGATAGGCTTGACTCGATCGTAGACGTACCTTGACCGGTCCATCAGCGAGATCTCCTACTACTACTAATCGGATTATCGATAACGAATCGACTCGTATTCTAGAATCCAGACTGTACCCGAAATGATGAACCCTCAACTGAGCGTAATAACGCGCGGACAAGAGCGTGGGAAGAGTGCGCTGAAGAAAACACGCGGCACGCGCTCACGGCGGGAGACGGGCTGTGTACCGTGGGCGCACTGGACTGCCGCGCCCTAAGCCCTAACCCTAAATTAGTACCAGCGAAAAGAAAAAAAAAAAGGTTAATAAAATGACTTGTACCGTAGAGATCTGGAATATGCGAGGATAGTTGGGAGAACACGAGGAGAAAAGAGGCGAACGGGATGTATCATAATATAATAATAAATGATTAGGAATCGCTCGGAGTTAGTAATATAATATCACTGTGTATGTACTGCCATTTGTTTGGTCAGCCCCAACTTTGATTAAATAAAGTTTGGACGGCTCGAAGATTTTTGTCTCATGCTATTTATCCTCGTCGAGCGAAATCCCTTGTCACTACATTTCTGTTAGCAAACCTGGCAAGGGTTTCATCGTCTTGACCCTCATGCTGACGCTCAGTCCTGGTTCGGTCTGCGACGTGTGCGCAGAAGAGTTCGGCCCGCAATGCATTCCTCATTCAATTCCCTGCGGTGCGCCTTTTATTCGCTCCACCGCGAAAAAAAAAAAAAACTGACTCTCCCTCCACACACAAGGCCATGTCCTATGTTCCACTTGCTGCCACAAGATCGTTGAAAAGACACTTCCCCGCCTCAAGCCCGTCTGTCCTTTCTGCCGCGAACAGTTCACCAGTGACGATGTTCGTCTTATCCGCATCGACTTCTCTGCAAGCGGATATGCCACCCCAAGGCGGCGGGGTGGCACGCACGAGGCTCTCACTACCCAAGCTCCTCGCTTCCCGATTGTCGAGCCCACCTTCTCTCGCACACGTGCGGAGGCTCGCCGTCTCGAGGACAAGGTCGCCGCCGTAGCCGCAAAAAAATGTTCAGTCGAGGAGGTCTCCACTCTCCACCAAGAACTCCAGGAGTGGTTGACACATGACGAAAAACAACAAGATGACCACGTCTGTCCCCTCGACCCTACTGCGGTTTTTTTTTTCTGACTCACGTCTCAGATTTCTTCTCTCACGCTGAGCGCGGCGCTGCTCAGAGCTATCCTTGTGAATCACTTTGCTCATTCCGAGGTAACCAAAATGGCCAAAGCCGTCGAGGCCAATCTCAAAGGAAAGCTGGACGACATGGAATTAACCGTGACAAAGTTGGAAGCTGAGCTTAAACAGTACGTATCCATTCTATTAAATGCTTCATTCCGTTCCTAATATTTTTCTATAGACAGGTAATTCGTCCTCGTTCCGTCGGGTAAATTTTTCTCTAACTAACGTTGACTCATAGCAAACCCTTTATACCCAAAAAGTACAAGAATGTCAAACTCTGCGCGCAGAGATTAGTCGCACGGCGCTCAAATCTGCCTCGCGTTCCATTTCGCCCACTCGCTCCTCTTCTGCCGTGCCTACTGTGGTCAGTGAGGCTCGTCGTCAGTCTGTGGCCTCGTCTAGTGCATCCGTATACGCTGTCCCTCCCATGCCTCCTATGCCCCCATCCACTCCTACGCCGGTATCCCGGTTTACTTCCCAGCACATGCGCAGCGCTTCAGTTTCTCCTGGTTCTAGACCTGTCACACCTGCACGAATGATGAGCCCTGCTGCCCGTCACGAGACACCCCTCCGTTCTTCTAGTCTTCGTCCCACCTCTCCGGTGCCACCCTCCAAGCCTCGAACCATGCCTTTCGCCACTACCTCGCCCCAAAAAATCCATCGCTCCTATTCGGATGAATCGGATAGAGAAGTGATTCATGAACGTTGGATGCCCAATCCTGATGTTGCGTACAGTCCCCCCAGCGGCAAATCAATCAATTACCCCTACGCAACACCCGCCGCCCGCTCCCGTTCGTCAGGTTCCAACGCAGCTTGATACCAGCGCATCTGCACATAGACTTTTTGGTTTTTTTTTTTTTTTTCAGATTTCACTTCAGCAGTCTTCGGACTAGTATCCTAATATCTCTCTTATTGCTATCTTCAGGCTTGCTTTGATTTGCTTACTATTCCTCTCTAGTCTCGGGTCTCATTTTCGTCTGTGATTTGTCTCGCTCATCTTCAATCCCCCTCGTCTCTTTACTCGGTCTCTCATCTTTTTGTCTCGGCTCCTCCTTGCGTTAATCCGCGTTTTCTACTGTATCGTACATTATCCATTTTTCTTCTCGTCTGGGCTGGCGGATGGATTTCTCAGCCACATCTCGTTCCAGTTGCTTTTACTTATTGCCTTTGACCTTTCGCGCGCCAAGGAGAGCCATTTCTCGTGCTGTTGGTCCAGCAATGCAATTTTTTCTGTAGCATCGCATTTCCTTTTTGTCTTTTCTCTTTCACATTCACATTTGCACGATCCATTTACGATCACTTGGTTTGCAGATTTGTAGATTTCTGCATTCTTCGGATGACTTTGGTACATGACTTGTTTACGAACAATAGAATTGAATGACGTTTGATGACCATTGTTTTTGCTTCCGCGTTTTGTGACTCGGTATGATGGGCGGATCATAACGGTGAACATATGGACCTGTTCTCGTTCCTGGTCTTGTATAGCACAGGATGATAGCATGAGACGATCATGATGGATCACTGCAAAGTGGTCGCCGTCCTTTCACATACGCACAGCACGCTGATCCCATCCAAGATGGGGGCGGCGCATTTTCCACATCCGCATGACGTTGCGTTGATTCACAACCATGTCATCCTTCCGGTTCCGCGCGCCCAATGGCGAGTCGTCGTGTAATCCGCTTGCCATCTGCCGGAAAGGAAATGCGAAAGGGCGAAACGGATCACCGGCAACTGGAGCCTCAGCACGAGTACTCGGTAGTGCTGGCTGCACGACTGCGCGCCCCGCGAAGGGTCGGACGCCGTTGTGGGCCCCTTTCGCACTTATCGGGGCTTCAATAACAAGTCATGGAAACGATTATTGTCAAGCTACACAAAAGAACACGCCAACCAACGAACCTTCTTTGAACCCGATTCAGTAAAGGTATGTGCCACGTATACGTACGTTGTGCGTTATTACTGATCATGACGGAGACCCGTTGGGACGTACGAACGAATCTAACAAGGGGCCCGGGCCTTGTCGATGTGAGCTGCTGGCATGACGGCGTGCGAGCCACGTTGTATCCATGCTGTCGTTGCCGTTTACCAATGCCCGTCCCCCTTTTTCTTTCTTTTTCGTTCGAAGAAACGGACGCTTCGAGCCTTCCATCGCTCACCACGTACCGGTATGCATATGAGGGAATCCTCGTGTGTATGTACGACACAAGATGGAGATTGGTAGCCTGGGTGGCACACAATGCTGATCACACGTGTTTGTGATGCGCCATGACGCACATGTCGATATCGAATATTGATCGTTTGCGTTGCCATTGGCCAGGCTCAAAGGGAGGTGTGGGTGTTGGTGCAGCCCTTCCATTGGCTCATATCACGCATGTCAATGGCGATCGATCGCTTCGCGGGTGGATGCGAGTGTCGGTGTCCTTCTACCGACCACACACTTGGCAACTAACGTCCGACGACACGCTCACCCATTCCGTGCGGTTTTCCACATCTCGAGATCGTCCACACATCAATATAGCCATTCCATCCTATCTTGGTATCTAATCATCTCCCCGAGTCGGCCCCTGAGAATGAGGCCGTGCGTGTGTAAGAGGTATGCAGTCGCACATCGTAACCGTGCCTCGAGGTTCCAGGATGGAGAGCCGCCAGAGCGGATTGACGTAACAATGGCGCTTCTATCGGTGATTCTGCTCGTTTTTCTTAGTGGCGATAAGCAGATTGAAGTATATGGAAGATCCATGGACGGGAGTCCGAGCGGCTGATCGCGGAGACTAGGCGATGTTGGCAAACATGGTGGACGATAATGCGTTCATGGACGTTTTGGGTTGGAATGCAGGTGTGTACATGTATTCGCCGAGCTCGACGATCTCAGGATCGCGGGATGATGTGTGCCATGCATGCAAGTCGCCGTGTTCCATATCCGTCGTCCTCTTTGTCCAACTTGAACAGAAACATTGTGCATCACACATGGTCATGATGACAGTTCAACAAGGCGGATATGAGTGACGGGGCGGCGGCGTTTAACTTTGCCACTGAGGCATCTGAATCAATATCATCCTGCAGGGTTCGTCAATTCAATTCATAGCCCATTCTTTCTCTTTCGAAACATGGACCGTTTCGAAATGACTAACTTTGATCATCCCTGGACGCCGTCTCTCCGCGCCTCGTCGATGCAGCGTGTTGACAGGGTCGTCGAACCAGTTTTGTCCTAGACTTGAGTTTGCGTCTGAGTTTCTCGAGTTTTCAATTATTCAATGGGGGGACGCGAGTGGTCTCGGGTCCGCCGTCAGGTAAGATGTAAATTCGGGGTGACGTTGGGTTGTGTGGTCCAGGGGTGCGAGATAGATAGACCCTCGGCGTTGAGGTTCGCTTGCGCATATGCAACGCGGATGACCGCGGAGACATGCGTTATCCGAGCTCGCACCGTCGTGAGCGTAGCTGACCAAGGTGACGATCGGTTTCACTGAACGAACGATCGATGTCAAACAATAAATTGAGATACATCCAGTTATATCACGATAATGCTACAGATGATTGTACAGGCATGAAGCGCACTATCCAGCCATCGCAAGGCGCCCTCTTAGGCGACCACCTTGGAAGCGTGTGTATTCTGTAGGCCGAGGAATCAGCGGACGATTAGTAGGCGTGATGGGATTTGCGACTGACATCGCTGGTAATGCCGAGCACCTTGGCGATAGCTTGGAATTCCTGCTGAGTGGGCTTGGCACTGCCAGACAAGACTAGTGGAGGGTTGTGACAAGGGAAATTACGATCGACGGAGGTCACGTACTGTCATCAACGTGCTGTTGAGTCGAACCGACCTGCTGCGCGAGCCAAGCAGTGTTCTGGCCTATCAACCGTAAGATTTAAACGTGGTGAATATGCGTTGGGATGCACCTTTCTTGTTCAAGGCGCTGGTGATGGCGCTGCACTGTGCGGTCATGGTGGATATGATGTAGATGGGGAGTTATGGGACGCTGTGGGACTGATTCTTATCTGAAGTGAGGTCAGCAGGTCAGCAAAGGTAAACGGATATGTACTGATCATGATGGCCGCCGCCGTCGCCATCATCACGTGCGACATGGAGGAACGTTTGTGCTTGTTTGGCTCCGCATCGTCCCGCCTAGAATCTTGAGACCGCATCATCCTACAGAATCAACGTATCACCTCAAACCTCGTCAAAATGGTACGTATTCAGCGCCATGGATCACAGGTCACGTCTGGAGTTGCAGCAATCCGCGTGTCTTGTCGATTCGCTAGAGACTTGATGATGGATGACGACGCTGACCAGTGGATGTACACAGGCTCCCAAGAAAAAGGTCGCCAAGGAAGAAACCACTGTCTCGTTGGGTCCTCAAGTCGCCGAGGGAGAACTCGTCTTCGGCGTTGCTCACATCTACGCCTCGTTCAACGATACCTTTGTCCATGTCACCGATCTCTCGGGCAAGGAAACCATCTCCCGTGTTACTGGTATGTCGTGGACTGTATGCGTCGAACTAGCCATCATCTGAGAAATCCATCAAAGGTGGAATGAAGGTCAAGGCGGATCGCGACGAGTCTTCGCCATACGCCGCCATGTTGGCTGCTCAGGATGTCGCAGCACGCTGCCGTGAAGTTGGTATCACTGCGCTGCACATCAAACTCCGCGCTACTGGTGGTACTGGTACCAAAACGCCCGGCCCCGGTGCACAGAGTGCTCTCCGTGCGCTCGCCCGCGCGGGTATGCGTATCGGCAGAATCGAAGATGTTACACCGATTCCTACCGATTGCACAAGGAGAAAGGTAACGACACCTCCAAATCTTGACTTGCATTCGTTCCGCTGATCGCGGCTTTCACAGGGTGGTCGTCGTGGTCGTCGTCTGTGATGTGCGGTGGTGTGGTCATGTCTCTACCCCACGTGATAAAAATGTCTTTGCCGTCGTTGCATGTATTCTGGACGTAATCAATGTCGCTGATCGACGCGCATCAGGTGTTGTCCAAGACACCTGCCCCGCGGTCGTCGTCTTTTCTGTGTCACCCATTAGTCTGATGCTTCTCCTTGAACCTCTTGCAAACGATTAACTATACAGTCCATGCTCGTGTATAGATTTCTGCGTAAGATATCAGATTGGACGATGGCGGGTTTCTACTCGGAGGTGTATGTCGATGGAGTGTAGACCGTAAGGCTTTACCCAACTTTACCCCTAACATGCATGTGCACGATCCACTTTGGAGCCGTTCATCACGCAGCATCAGACATTGCCACTCTTTGCGACTTTCCACCTCCTGTCAAGGTCGCACACATGCTCATGCGTTTGCCGAAGTGGTGCCAACTATTCCACACCATACTGGGCCAAGTTCACGCTATTCAAGAACCCCCTTTCCGGAGCCCTGTTGAGATCGTCTGGGAACATTCCCGTACACCGCCATCCCAACAGTATGGGAAGCTACAGCTCAGCACCCTCGACGACCTCGCAAGTTCAGACACACTTGTGTGACATTGGCGAGGGGCGATGTGGTCGGGGTGTCCCCTGAGGGGACGAGGTATACGGAGCCTATGTCAACTCTGTCGACGCAGCAGGGCGGGATTTGGTGATCGTCCCAGCTACGGTCGTCTACACCGATAAATCACGGTACCAGAGCCGGTATGTCTTGCAAGCATCGAGGTCGGGCATAGCGTGGTGGTGCTATTCCAGGTCTTTGTAGGGTGAGTTTTCCGCGTTTCCGTGATGTTGATGCCCATGCAGTGGGTTCTCGGCAAGATATGGAAAGGATATCACTGGAGAAATTCACCAGTGGCTCAAGGAAAAGACGATAAACGTCCCCGGTTGGTGCTGTTTTTGAAGTGGACCAACGCGGATTGAACTTACCGCTTCGACCGGGACACTTTGAACAGCGAAAGATAACAGCGGAGCTGGTTTTGGGGGGAGGATATCACAGGAGTATCACAGTGAGTGAACCTTCAAGGTGCGGCTCTCTATGATAATCACGTCGCCAGTTTTGTCGAGCTTTTCTCGAACAGAGGCAACGAGATTCTCGACACGAAACAGTCATTCATGAAAGGGATCACATCCTCATGGAGCACGACCGCTCCGACTATCCCGATTGCGACCAAGACAGTACTCTATCAACTTTTTAGGACGATTATTCAGTTCTGGCCAATGTTTTTTCTTTACCTTGCTGTATGTATGATCGGCCGGCTCACTGCACGGTTTCTGACAAAGCTTGATGAAGAGGAAGCAAAGGTACAGTCTTCGGTACCTGGTGTATGCATGGTCATCCAGACGGTACATTGGGTGGTAGCAGGGAAGCATTTCATGGTGGCTGTTCGGGTCCTAAAGTAATGTCTACTGGAGAGAGGGGTTTGTTCAGAAATTGATTGGCACGGCGACAGTTACCATTGGCACCATACACTTCTTGTGGAAGTGGCGCAATTCCCTGATCAAAGGCAGGTTTGGGTGTTGATCGTGTCTCTAGCAGCGCTGACTGTGCAGATTCGGATACGGTGAGTTTGATCACTGACAAAGATGGTGACATCTATTTGCGTCTGCCAAAGTTCTGATTGGTCTTGTTTCGGCTCCGTTCGATGATTTGTTGAATGCAAGACTGGTAGCGTACTTGCGACCACCACAACTAGCCGAGAATCCGTTCATCAAGCGGTCGAATGCGGATCAGTTTGTAGAAACCACCCACTCACCACTCGTCCGCGCCACAAAGCTGATCAGACAGCAGCTCGTAGCTCGCGTTGATGCCGTTGATGCCGTCAGGAAGTTAGAAACGGTGGGAATGGAGAGGGGGGAACAGGGAGGACGAACCACGAGAGCTGCCAAATAAGGGGAGTGACTAAGCGAAGGGCAACCCTTGCTCCACCCATGCAGCTCCGACCGCGCTGCTTGCACGTTTATGCTATGTGGTGAGATCAGCCCTTCAAGACATTTTCTGGTTTTCCAGTTGTCCATTTTTCGTTATTTACCATGCTCGTGGTTCACCCCGCCAGCCTTTGTGACGTCTGCCTCGATCCGTATACTATTTCCTCTGAACCCGCTAATTCACCACACGCCATAGCGTGTGGTCATATTTTCTGTCTCACGTGCGTACATCACTATAGAACACCTTGGATCACTCTTCATCTATCCCCAGATGCCTCCGGAATCTCTCTCCGAGCGCATGTCCACTCTGCCGAAAATCCTTCCAGCCCGACCGCGTCAAAAAACTGCATGTGGCAGGCCCACCCGAGCTTGACGGTGCTGCCGAAGCATCGATCGAGGTGGAAGCCATGCAACTCCTTGAGCGTGTCGCATTTGCCTCTGCCGAGGACGTCTCTGACGTCGAAATCATCGAGGTCGTCACCCACGTCGAAGAGTGGCTCTCTACCAACTCCGCCGATGACAATTCTGTGAGTACATCTGCATCTTCATCTACCCGAACGAGGTCGCCGTGCTCTCGAGTGCCTGCGGGCCCATCACAGCTGGGCCATGCTGGCTCGAGGACGGGCTTCCTGGGATCCGACTTGTTCCGCCACGTTCTCATCTCTCCCACGAATTAGCATCGCCCATTGCGTGCCGCGTTGGCCGCTCTGCAGCGATACAAGGCATTGCAAGAGCGCAATGAGCGAGACCATGCAGAGTACCGTCGTGTCCGTCGCGAGCTCAAAGCCCATCGTCGCAATGCGCACCAAGATTCAAAAACGTCCCGTGCAGTAGAAGAAAGTCTGCTGGGCAGGATTGATCAAATCGAGAGCAACCATGCATTGTGAGCCTCTCTCATCTATTTAACGACAAGGTGGCGCTGATGCATTCGAGAACAGAGAAGTAAGTTAGGTTGATCGTGAACGAGGGTGAGGCACCACTCGACTCACTCGTGTTTTTCAGTTATCTCGGCTCCAGGCGGAGATCGATTCTCTTCGTGGTGACGCTCAACAGCCTTATCGCAATGCTTCCAATCCCCTTCCGCCACCACCTGAGCCGTTGCCGCTGGACCGATTTCCTCCCTTTGCCAGGCCTGGCGGTGCCACCGACACACCTGATCCTCTTCTCTCCGCAGTACCCTACCCTGCTCCTCCCTCAAGGACACGATCTACTACAACCAACGGCTATCCGCCTGTCACCACCCTCAACGGAGTAGCACATACTCAGTTTGTACCCCCTGCCCCGATTAGCCAACCCCTCGCCGTCCCACGTGCACGGCACCCCGAAGCTCCGCGTGGCGAAGAACGGAATAGAAGACCCACGGCACAAGAAGTCAATGGTATCCACCACCCAAAAGAAGACAGGAGGCCTCGTGCAGAGTCTGGTCGTACAGGAGCTGCTGAGGCGAGGCACCCGGGCACAGATGTGAGACCGCAGATCGACACAGGACCAGGACAGGGCCGGCGCCCTGTTGTGGCACCTTCTCCAGCCCCAAGCTGGGCGCACCATCCACTTGTTGAAGGCGGGAGATCAGACGAGGAACGAGAGGCTCGCTCGAAGGCACGCGCGAACGGCGCCAACGTCACAAATGGGAGCTCTAATGTAGAACCGCGGCCGGGCGTGGAGGCACGTCTTGCCTCCGCAGAAGCATATGTTCAAGGTTATGGCTTCGGCTACGATTCAGGTTTCCAGATTGCTAGCGAGCCGCCTGCGTTTGCGCCTTCTTCGTATGGGAGCGATCGGTCAGATCGTGTACACGCGTTTCCTGTGGAAGAGTCACCTGATCAGCCAATTGGTGGTTTGGGTTTGATGGGTGTGCCGCAGCCCATTGCAGGGACTGTGTCTACGCCAGACGAGGATGCCACGCCAGTGAATCGAGCGAGGCGGTTGACCAGGAGAAACACGACGCAAGCTGTCGAGGTGGAGCGATCTACAAGGAGGTTGGGCGATCATTCCCTCCTGGATATGCAGCCGAATGGTGGCGGGCGAAGAGGTCCGCTGCAAACGATTGGACAAGTTCTTGGTGTTCGTCGTGTCATGACCGAAGGTGCGTTGCACCATGGGGCCAGTGGTGCTGATGACTCGCGGAGGCAGCGCAGAGCAGTGAGCGGGGTTGCGATGCCACTCCCTGGAGAGGTTGAGAGTCCGAGAAGCGAGACTACGTGGGGCACGGTGCAAACGTTGTCCAGGGACAGCATCAGCGGAGGTAGCATGAGCAGCCTTGGGTTACTGCTCGGACTCCATAATGGTGGGGACAGGGGACAGGGAAGCGTTGCTGATGACTCGCACGTAGGACCTGGGGACTTTGAGGATGAGCCGACTAGCGAGGAAGAGGACGATGAGATGGAGACACCTATCATTACAGGCAGCTTACCTGGATCGGAATCGGATGTATCGAGCTTGGGTCTTATCAGGGAAGATGAAGGGGAACACTCTGGGTCACGAAACGTCCACGTTCTGGATAATACCACGCCGCATCGCCGGGTCATAGAGCGAAACCCGCCATCGCTGGAGACCACGCAGGATCGTCAAGGGCGTCGTGCAAGGATAAGCGAAGGGACGAACGAGCACCATCGCCACGCGGCACCATCAACCGTCGCGGAGGCATTGCGACCTATGGAGGGTGGCAGGGTCATCACCGCCTCTAATATAACGAGCACCAACGCGCTATCGCTGCATTTTGATGCCTCGTTTCCGACGCATGACCGTCAGGACCATGCGTTTTCATCAGCTCCGTCTGGACTAGAAATCATTGCACCCACGCCGATCGTCGGTGGACCCAACATTATACACTTGTGGGCTAATCGCACATGAACATAGAGAATTTCTTACTATCCGTTTCCGCCTCTCCGTTACTTATTCGCGATCGAGACGATGATTGTTTGTTGTGGAACTAGTATGGTATCTGTGTATTGTTATCTTTGTCTTACTTAGCGTACAGTTATTTCCTCCGATATCGATCGTTTTCTTATGATCTGTCGTTATTCCTAGAATGAGGTCCAAGTACGAGTTGACGCCCATGTAAGACTCACCGGATAAATGGTGGTGGTTCTGCTCCAAGATGGGGATCAGGCCCTTTTTCATGTCGTACGAATCAGGGCAAACATGGCCCACGAGGCTCCCCTCGGCGTAACTAGGTCTCCAGGATCCCCTGATGCGGCTGAACCAACGGATTGGTACAGCAAGATCAGCAGGTCCGTGCGCAAAACTAATCGTTGATCTCGAAGACCAGCAACCAATCGGCGCACTCTAGGCATGGTTCCGTGGCGCAATGGACCATCATACTCTCATAGATAAGCACACTTTTTGCTGTTGTTTCTCGCTCCATAAAACTGCCATTTTGGAAACGACGTGCACATGATTTGGGGTCGTCACCTAAGCCTTCTCGACTTCTCTTCTCGACCTAATCTTTTCTTGTTCCTGCTCCTTGGGCCTCTGTGCCGGGAATACCGGGACGTGGTGTTGTACCGGCCAGATTATCCTTTGTCAGGCTGCGAGGAGCTCGCAATGCCGTTTGTTCTGGCGTTGTTTCCAAAAACAATACCATTAACCTCCGCCCCCGTGGCAGGAAAAAGTCATACATGATAGCACATGACATTGACGTTGCGTGTCGTGGTGCAAACGCCACTGTTGACCTGCCACCTGCCAACTAGTAGTGATGGTCATGGTAGCTGGTATCCATGGAGTGTGCCTTATCGATAGATGGTGGTACGATCTGCTTATTGACCGTCCGATATGCAAAATCGTGTGGAGTAGGGCGTCTCGCCGCCAATGGTGCACAGCGATCGTGAGACAGAGGAATGTCATGGAGAACGATGAACCCGCCGCATTGCGTACGCCCGTTTCAACAGAATCAGAGAGAGAGATGGTATTGGCTTTTGTCTGGCGTTGGGAGGAAGTACGATTTTGTCATGGGCCAGTATAACTGTTGTCCAAAGAAACAGGGGACTTGACTCAAGTAGTTCATGATCGGCAGACATAGTCTTACACCTCGGACGGCTCACACTCGGCCTGTTGCAAATCTCGAGCTGTCGTCGACGGCGGATGGCGATAGGCGATGGAGGGGAGGAAAGAAAAGAACCACCGGAGAGAGCAGAAGCACCCGGTGCTATAACGCCCAACTGTGGGGAAAACGGGTACACAAAGGCGCTCCGGCATGCAAGCCAAGTGAATCCAGTGCACTCTCGCCCATCAAAGATCCAAGCAAAAATAAAGAATGGAACCGTTCCAGCGACCGAGCAACGTGTGTGGTTGGCAGGCTCCGGTCAGCACCCGTTTCCGTGGCTGTCGTCCTCTTCTCCGCACCTGCGGATGTAGCCGGGCTTCATATCTTGGTTAGTGACATCTTTGTGAACATCATGACTCTTGATGCCGTCCCGTCGAAGGCTATCGCGGGCCTTTACGATGATCGAGAACATACGAATGAGCCGAGCACCGGAGCAGACGAGAACGCAACGCCAGAAGGGCTGTGCATCACGTGTCGTACCATAAGGAACGGGTCCTATTGCTAGACTTTGGAGCCGAACCAGCCAGCCAGGAAGCCACATCACGGACAACGTGCAGAACAGCTTGGTCTTTGTCGCCCGTCTATACACAGCAAGGGACACGGATAAGCTAGAACCAACCGCAGCATGCTGGAAACACGAGGACAATTAGCACGGCCCGAAGCCTATCCCATATACCGCCTCTCATCCGGAAGGAGTTTCCCGAGTGCATGACCGTCCCCCAATATCCCAGAAAGCCCGAAATGAGCAAGGTGCGTTAAATAATTCTGAGTTCAAATGGCTTTATCTGGCACATACATGAATTCTGATGCAAACATGTTACATGTATGTAAACGGCTTCGATCTCACGTCGCTTAGCGGCCTCGTGCCTGCCTTATAATGTTGTCAGAGTTCCGTTGTTGAAGATGCCCTGTCTCGGTGCTTGCACCAATCCAGACCAACACGCGCACTTGGCCAGGCTGTTGATCCCGCCGTTCCTTATATCCGTTGCTTTCCCTTCGACTCTTTTCTTTGTTTTCAAAGCCTTTGAGGGGGTCCTTAGCCAGTCCCTTTCACTCTCAAGATCATGCTGGTGCTCGGTCCCAACTCGACCTGCGACGTCTGTCTCGAGTGCTATTCCACCGGGGCCAACGTGCCCCATGCCATCTCATGTGGCCATGTTTTTTGTCAAAAGTGAGTCCATCACGCATGTCCCATCGATCGAGCCCTCATCAACGACCCCATTGTTGGTAGATGTCTCGACCATCTGATGCAACACAAGTGTCCCCTCTGTCGCGAGCGGTTCTCTCCCCGTGACGTTCGCAAGCTTCACGTGGATCGCGATCCGTCCACGAGGCCTGCCGTCGACCCACCGTCGGAACCCATGGCGAGCGCACCACAGATTGACAACGAGTCGCAACGACTTCTCGACGACATCGCTCGTATCGTCAAGGAGGGCGGCAAGGTCAACGAGATTCGGAGGGTGATCGACCAGTGTCGAGGATACTACAAGTCACAGCCAGGGAATCAGGTTCGTTTTTCTCCCACTGTCTCAGATCCCTGAGGGTTATCTCATGTCGTTCTAGTATACGCCTGTCAGGGTCAGCTGTCTGTTACTACATAACCTATTGGAGGCGCAGAGAAAGCTGGTCATGCAAGCGGAACAGCTACGTGAAACGAGTGCAACACGTGACGAGATACGCGATCGCTTGACGTCAGAACTCGAAGCGATCAAGCTCAAGTATGAGGATCTGGAACGCACGAGCCGTGATGAGAAAGACACGGCGCTTGCGATCGAGAAAAGTCTCAGGGAGCATTATGATCAGATGAACAGTTTTTGGAAAGGGTGGGTATTCTGTCGTGACATGTTATCTAGTTACTAACGTCTCGATTATAGCCAAGTGAGTAGATCCCTGTATTTTTGCGCTGTCCGCCTAAAAGCCCATTTTTAGATGGAGTCAACCAATCAAGAATGTCGGTCCTTACGAGAAGAACTCGATCGATATCGATCGAATGGGATGACGGCTCCGCCCACTCGAGCGGTGGAGCTTCAGTATTTCTACAGGAAGAACGAGCCCAAACGGACGTACTCGGGCAGCGGAGACTTGACGTTGTCTCAAGTCGAGACGTCTAAAGGCAAAGTCATTGACGATGACTATGATTTTCATCTCTCACCTCTTGCAGAGGTGACTGCACCGTTGATGTCAACTGCGCCGTCGTTCATGGCACTTGGCGATGACTCTGATCAGGATGAGCTTGTCAAGGCCAAGCGGGCGAAATCGCCTATCCAAGAGGAGCCCGAGCCCGAGTCTGAGCCAGATGAATCTCGCGGCGCCACCGCGGTGGCGTTTCCATTCCCTACCCACCTGCAACCGCCCACGGCCAAAGTAGATCCCA
>JBBPTB010000043.1:0-53862 GCA_038093875.1 Boletus tylopilopsis | reverse complement strand
CCCTCTTGCCCTTGCTTGCATTTCACGCTCCTCGCTCGTCCCCCTAGTCGAGCTCGTCGTAGGTCACACCTTAGTTGGTCGTCGGCCTCATCTTGTGCATAGGACGCACACTTCACTGGGCCTCTAGCTCGCAGTGCATAAGGTTTGCCTTCGGCCACTATTGATCCAACCTCTCCCAGACCTCGACGTTTATTCCACTTGGGCACGTGCTCGCAGTAAGCGTAACAGAGAGGGTTGTCCATCGTATCCACTCTTTCTTGGGGAGATAATCCCTGATGCCTTTCCATTTGTAAAGACGTCACTCGATGCGATCGTCCATATCAAGACCCATTGCACGGAGGAGGTAGCGCTGATGGATCGGTTCTTGCCGGGAGGGGAGGTTGGGATCACCTTCAATCTCCACTGTCCCGTTAGTCCAGTCGATGAGTGGGTTGACGTCAGCCAGCCATGACATTCCGAGGATCATGTTTTGTTTTCCACATTGTATGATGAAGAAGTCCTGGTCGCGAGGGACTCCTTTAATGTAGATGGTGACTTGGGTTCGATGGCAGATGGTTCCAGACTGGTTTAGTGTTCCGTCCGTGTTGTAAGCCTCACGTGGTTTGTCGAGTCGGAAGAAGGGAAATCAGTTGCAGCGGGCGAAGCCTTCATCCATGAAACAGGAGGTGGCTCTGCAGTCAATGAGAGTGGTGGTTTGTCCAACATGAACTCCCCCCATTGCAGAAACCTTTAGAGGGATTAAAATTGACTTTTCCTCTAAGGAATCTACAACAGGGTTCGTTCTAGGCATTCGAGTAGTCGGTCCTCGACGCCATTCTAAAAATTCTTAAGCCGCTCCTTTACCCGTTCTTCCGAAATCCTACCCCTTCTCTGGGGGATGGTCCAGACCTGGTTTACCTGTTCCGAAGAGCTTCCTGCGTCCTTCGGATATTTCGGCGGTTGATCCTCGATGTAGATCTCCCGCAGTGCTTCTGTCATCTCCTTCACTCTGTGTCCTTTGGCGACCAGTTGTTCCACCATCCTGATCGCCTTGTTCTTCTCCTCCTTCGTTTCCGCTGGTTTATCCTCGGCGGTCCAAGTCTGTTCCTGTGGGCGCTTACCATCATAGCGGGGGTACGACCTTCCTCTGGTTCGTCCCCTATTACCCCGGTAGTTCCTGGAAGAGCATCCTGGCTTCTTACAGATGAAGCATTTGCCTTCCTTCATGAGACGAGCTCGTTCAGCAGGGGAGAGTCGGATGTAGTCGTTCATGGCATCGACGTCCATAGTGTTGGGGTTGCGATAGCTAGAGGATCCGGTTTGGTATCTGAATCCAGGCTTGCGTCCCTTGATATCCTTGATTCACTCGGACTGTCAAGCGAACTTTGCTCCTGCGGCGATCCATTCGTCTATCGTAGTGGGTTCTGTTCCAGAAAGGATCATAGTCATGAGGTCTCGGTGGACTCCTCTGCTGAAAATCTCGCAAAGTCCGGATTGTTCATTTAGTCCGGACTGGGACATGAGGAGGTGAAATTCCATGGTGAACTTGTGGAAGGCGTCTTCCGTGTTAGGGCCCTGTGTTAGCGAATAGAGCTTTCGCTTTGCCGCCACAGCCTCGTCGTGAGTAGCCATCATGGCTCGGAAGTCCTTCTTGAATTTCACCCAAGTGTTGTCAGCAGCAGGGATGGTTCCTTTAGAGAGACGCTCGTAGTATCCTTCAGAGTATACCCATCCCTTGCCCTTACTCATCCTATTCAGGGCAGTGACGATCTTTGCGCGATCGTCGTATTTCTCGTTGATGGAAAAGTATGCGTCCATGGCATGTAGCCACCAGTTGGCATCGGCACCGTTTCCGGAGAACTCTTCCGGAAATCTGGCTTTAAGTTCAGGCATGTGAAGCGACCAACAACCAAATAATGATTGCGTCAGCCAGTGAAGGCTGTCCTAGGTCGATACTCACAGGCTTAGACTTGAGACGAAGGGAGAACTGAGTCGGTAGACGTTGGTTGTAGGGAGAAAACCAAGAGGACAAGACTAAGGTCCTCTGGTACATGTATTGGCCTTTATATACTACGAGCTACTGTGCACGGACCAACTACTATGTATGGTAAGTGTCCATAAGAGGAAAGAGGGATGAGTCACAATGACGTGTAATGTATCCGAGGTGAGTCAGAGTGACGTGGCAGGGAGTCATGCGGTACCGAGGCTGAGTCATTGTGACGTGGCGTGTCACGTGACTCGGAATGAGTCATGAGGAGTCAAGGTGAGTCTGGATGAGTCTATGTGACGTCATATGTCACGTGACTGTGAAAGATAAGATCAAGAGATAAAGGAAAAGAAAGGGACGAACAAGGAAAGAAAACGAACGATCATAACAGCATGTCGTCGTCTTCGTCATCATCGTTGTCTGTGGGGAAGAAAGGGGGATCCTCAGGTGGAGGGGGATCATCCGGATTAAATGGAGCGTATCCGCCGAGGGGTAGAGGCCGTTCAGGGAAAAACGGAGAGTCCACAGTAGAGGGAGGGAGCGGTGGTAATGGAGTGGGGGAACGTGACTCCGGTTCCGGAGGAGGGGCAGATTGGGATCCGCTTGCGAAAGGTGGGAGCTCGTCGGGTGCTCTCCCTTCTCTAATGTTCCGCTCGGCTACTTCCTTCTGCTTGTGCCGATATAAGGCCTTATCCTCGGTGTGTCCGAACTTACTCGGAAGGGGAAGGTAATCTGGATGATCGCTGGGTAACTTCCAGAGGGCAGGGCAGTCACTCGGAGAGGGTACCGCTCTGCGAAGAGTAGGATCCACAACGGGTTCTGGTGAAGACGATGGGGCTCGAAAGCAGGAAATGGTGTGGGGTTAAGACCTACTGTTGGAGAACAGGGTCTAGGGGAAAGTTAGTTCTTTTGTTATGCTTACCGTGTCGAGTCAACTCCTGGAACACGGAGTCGACGGAGAGTGAAGTAATAAGTGGAAGCAGAGGCGAGAACAAAAAGCAAAGTGAGTATGCCAAGTAGTAGGAGGCCCATTTGATAAGACGACAGCTTGGGCAAGCACAAGCTGACACTGCCTTCCGCACTCTCGTAAGAGCCTATTGGAAAGGCGAGTGGTCCCGGTTCCACTCAGATACGGTCAAGGCAAGTCAAGTCCTGCTTGGAACACGCAAGGAGAGAGTTCCGTCAAGAGGGAGCCGATACAACACAGTGTATTGCATAGAACTAACTTAGGGAGCTCTACTACTGCGACAAGGGTTTATATACTACAGTCGACGGTGCACGGACCGTCGGGTCAATAAGGGCGTCGCTAGCAATGGTGAGAAATCTAGGATCAACGGAGCTCCGCTGTCAGGAAGAGCGGAAGGTAAAGGATCAGCAGAGCGACAGGTGAAACACTACCATAGTGACCCTACGAGTCCAGAATGACTCGTGGTTGTACAAGCTCGGAATCTAGGTGACTACCGGGAAAACATCGGATGGGACTGGGTGTTCCATCATGAGGAGAAAACGAGTCCAATGACAAGAAGGAAAAATATCCAGTATCCGGTAATCCGTACCCGGTATCCGGCAGTCCGTAACAACCATTCTTGACCCTCCATCCAGCCGTGTACGCCTGATGGACTTGTCTTACCATCTAGGGCATGTGTCAGGCTAGGTTGATATTTCACCTAGTCTTCCTATTTGATCCCATTGATCCTCAGTGATCCTCTTCCACTCTTCTTGACAGCGGGATCCTGTTCAACCCTGATGATCCACGTACCATTCAGGTATTACCCTTCGCCCCCTTCCTGATGTGGGAAGGCCTTTGTTCCTCTCCTGAAGGACACCCTTAGCCCAGATGGTCCGTGCACCATTCTGGTATAGTATATAGACCAAGAGTACTAGCTAGAGATCGCTAAGCTAGTTCTATGCAATACACTGCATTGTCACTCGTCTTCCTTTCAACGGAACTCTCCCTTCACTCGCTCCGGGCAAAGGCTTGACTTGCCTTGATCGTATCCGAGTGGAACCAGGACCACTCGCCCTTTCCAATAGGCTCTTACAAGAGTGCAGAGGGCAGCATCAGCTTATGCTTGCCTAAGCTGCTGCCTTATCAAACGGACCCCCTACTACTTGGTCTCCTCTGGTTGTGGTTCTCTTGCGCCTCCACTTCTACCCATTACTTCGCCCTCCATCGACTCCACATTCCAGGAGATGACTCAACACAGTAAGCATAACAATCCTACACAAAGTGCAATGTTTGTCTTCTGTGCTGAGATAAGCATTATTTGCAAAGCCCTTTCATTAAGGGTATTTGCAGTGGCTTCCAAGAGATCACCACATCCCCTATTGGACTTGTGCATGTCTTGAATGTGGATAGACCAGATCAAGTACAAGTACAAGTATAGCAACACTTACCTTTGATCCAGACACAAGACTTCGGAGGATACTTGGTTTGTGAAAGGCGTCACCAAACATCAGCATTCTTGAACAGTTCTTCAATCAGTGGCTCGGCCTTCAACAATCGTTCCTGTAAGGGCAGTCCTCCGTCTTGAGGAGCTAATTTTCCTAGTGCTACAGCCCGCAGCGCATCAAACTTTGTGAACAACACCACAACCGGAACTAGGAGATCACTGAATAAGTGCCAAAATACAAAACCAGAGGTCACCGCACTGTTCCCAGAATTACATTCATCAAAAAACTTTTCCTCACAGAACTGAATTGCTCGCTCCAGTTTGTCCATTGAGATGCAGTACCTCAAAGAAGTAAGATTAGAATACGACAACACGACGCAACTATCACCCTCACCATATGGCATGGATGCGCTTCTTGAGAATGAGCGAATTTGCACGATCTTCAATAAAATTCTTCGTTTGCAAGAACTCGTCTGCCCTGCCAGCCTCGAAGCCTCGAGAGTCATGAAAGACAAACTTGTCATTGCTGCGGAATCTCAGTTCATCCTCAATATTATGAGAACTACGCTGATAACAATCAATTACAGGTCTGTTAATAACCAACCAACCATGTAAGAAGCCTGGCGTACGTACCCCCAAGGATCCCTCGACTCGCGACAGATCAACCTAATCGCACGCTTGAGCTTGTGTCACAAGGGTATATATCAACCTAGATCCATACCTTGTTCCCATTTCCATCGTAGACCTCTGGGTTCTCTGTAGAGTTACAGAGCGCCCGAAGAATAGTCGTCTTGCCAGCGTTGGCCCGTCCGATGATAAGAATTCTGAATCGGCCAAACTTCTCTCGGAGGATCTCGAAGTTCTCCGTGTTTTCTGCAGACATTCGGTGGGTGTCGGTGCGAAGAAGCGTGCAGGTTAGAGTCGAGGTTGCGGTGGTGGGAGCGAAGAAACAACGACGCCCAAGTTATTGTCAAAGGTGTGACCACGTGCCGCATTAACAGATTGAACGACACTGCTCAACGTCCAACAACGGACACACTGTGCATAATAAACAGCAACGCCAAGTGCAATCGAGTACACTTCTTGCCCGCCGATTCTGTCATGAGATAGCACGAGTTCACATTGCAGCTGCAAGCTATCACCGCGCAGCATCCAGCTCGATCTCGTCGATAAACCCCTTCGCGTATTCAATATTGCCTTCCGTCCCCAAAAGTCCTGACGCCTCGTTGGACGTCCTCCGCACATCTATCGAGACGCAAAACGATAACTTCGAATCCCTGCTCGTCTCATACCAACAGTACACGTACAAGTCGCAGATGCGACCATCCCGCAGGTACCACGCCAATTCTAGAAACACAGCAAGGACCCAAACAAGCAGCGCCGTTCACGAAAGTCGGGCGCGAAAAGGTGCGCTTGCTTAGAAGTGATCGTGACAGTCTTCCCCTCAGCTCGATCCCAAAAGTCGATCATAGACATACTCGGTGCACGATCAAGATTACGACAACGTGGTTCCGATGTATCAAGGTGCCGCCACCAACCGAAACTGCTTCAGGGGACATCGTAGAATCCGAAACTTTACCGAGCACGCAGCCCAACCCGACCCTCCGTCCGCCTGCCTCAAGAAAGTCGGCGGAATGCAGGCAACAACGGCGGTACCAAGCGGCCCCGCATCACCATAGCAGATGGGAGCGGGGGCACACCCAGGCAGCAAGATTTATCGCCCCGCCTCTCTGACCTCGGTAGCATCGAGCCCCACGTCGAAAAGATGCTCGAGCTCGTTGCGATGCCGCTTCTGCCATCCCGAGGTCTGCTTTCACACGGGCGTGCAGCCGCAGGCGAGGGTGTTGTTGAATAGGCCCCTATGTGTGGCAAGACGTTGCTGGCGAATGCGATTGCGGGGGTTGTCGTGGATGCTGGTGTCACTGATGGCGATGTAGGAGCTGGGCGTCCATATCGGCGCAGTCGATCGTGTCAGGCATGTCGGGCATGTCGGAAAAGACGCTCTGGGATGCGTTCGAGGAAGCTAAAGTGAGTTATGCAAGTTGTCGTGCATCGGTTTCTGACACTGTCGCGTCACATTGCGCAGCGGGTCGTACCATGCCCCTTTGTCCATTGACGAAATCGACGCCATCACTCTAAAACAGGAAAGTGCAGAGAGAGAGAGATGGCGCATCGTGGCTCAATTCTTGAACGGTCAGTATCTTCTTTATCTTCAGGTTAGACCTGTATCGCTCAATGATTTGTCGACGTGTTCTGGGACGTAAAACCCATGACTGTCATTGGTGCTACAAATCGTCCGGACACCTAGGATGCTGCGTCGCGTCTTGCTGGCCGCTTCGACCATGAAATTAGCATTGGCGTTCCCGACGAAGGACGACAGAAACAATTCTGTTCCCTTTTTTCGCTTCCCGTCGGTGGTTTACACATATGCGTCAAACTTCGACCAGGGGATGAATTCGATTATGCATCCCTCACAAAAGTAACCCCAGGGTATGTCGGCGCTAGGCCTGACACTCCAACTCAACTTTCTCCCTCATCAACCAACTCGCGTCGAGTTCCATCGCTCATTTCTTGACCGCCCGTCCATCCCCGTTGACGGAATCCCAACTTGCACCCCTGTGCCATCGCGACCTCTAATTTCCGCGCTGTGACTTTCCAAGTTCAACTTTCTTCGAAACGAGAAGGCTTTGCAGCGGTCCCGAATGTCACATGGTCTGACGTGGGTGCACTCCGCGGCATACTCGAAGCAATACGACGACCCGAGTCGTTCAGGGCGGCAAGGATCGGCGCTGCGTGTGGCGTCTTGTAATGGGGTCCTCCTGGCCGTGGCAAGACGTCGCTGGCCCAGGCGGCCGCCAACGAGTCGAGGGCCAGCTTTATTAGTGTCAAAGGCTCCGAATTGTTGAACAAGGTGTGTTGTGTGGCGTGTGGGTCATGAAAAGCGACTGATGATGGAATAGTATGTCGGCGAGAGCGAGCGCGCGGTTCGACAAGTCGCCGTGTCGTCCTTTTCGACGAGGTTGGTCCTATGGCGTAACGACAGTCTGGTATATCCCTCATCCTCGCCTTCATTGTAGCCTGACGCTTACGATCCCAGTCGCAAGTCGGATTCGTCCGCGTGCGTAGATCAGTCTTCATGATCGGTATGCCAGATCGGGTCGATCCAGCGATGGTGAGACCTGGACGGTTGGACAGGTTGTTGTAAGTGGATTTGCCGACGGCGGAGGAACGCGTCGAGATTTTGAAGACGCTAATGTGGCGGGTGCCAGTAGGTGGCAAGGGCGAGGGCCGCGTCGATGGAAAGAAGGAAGACGGGAGCGGTAGGTGAGCGAGCGGTGTGAGGGGTATAGTGGCGCTGATTTAGCGGCGGTAGTGAGGGAGGCAGGCGTGATTGCACTCCGACGGGTGTTGGGCTCCCTGGAGGAGATGGAGCGCGAGCATGATGGCGCTGGTGGGGGTGGAGGAGAACGAAGGACAAGGGCGAGTGAGGGTGGTGGTCAAGACGTCGGATTTCGTGCGTGCAGTGAATAACGTGGGGCCGAGGGTATCGGTGGAGCAGCGGCGGAGGTATGAAGCGCTGAGAACGCGGTTTGCGGGATTGCCAGTGACAGTTGGGGAGGAGGGAGGTCGAACCAACGAGCTTGTCTACTTAGTAGAGGTGTGTCGTCCGCGAGTGCGACGAGGAAGATGGTCGAAATCCAAACGGGACGCTAGTCAGAGTACCATGACGCTGCTGACGTGCAATCTTGTAGTCGTTGGGAGTCACTGGTGTTGTCTGGAGTGGACAGGGCGGGCATAGGAACGTCGGTGTTGGAAGCAGGTGTTAATGAGTCCTAGAAGCCGAAGGAGGGGCTTTTGATTCGACGTGACCATTTTCGACACTCTTTGCTCGTACGCAGGCTAGAGTCACCCGAGGACGAACGAGTCCTCGGCTTCAACATTTTCACGCCTTCGACTCGTGTGAATGGGCCGTCATCTAGGAGCAACGGATCACCCAGCTGAAAAAGAACGGTGGTGTGGCACGGTGTGCCTGGCTTCCCTGTCGTGGGGAAGCTATGAGTTGGGGGGGTAGTGTACTGCGAGGCTGGTGTACGATGAGTGGGCGATACAAGAGACCCGGGATCTATGAACGCACCACGCACCCTTGGAGCACAAATTCCTTCCACTTGAAGCATTCCTCGGCTTTCTGATGGAAGGGAGTGAGGTTTCACGCGAGGTGGGTCTGTCGTGAATCCGAGAATTGACGAGAGCCAAGGTCTCTTCCTCGACTCCAAGTCGATGTACTGAACAGATCCAAATCCAAGCTGGAGGATGCAGTGAAACCTTCCCCCCAGCGATTTTCCGCACTCATTTTGGGCTGAAAAACTCGCGTGAGCAAGGCGCTTGACGCCGTCAAGTCTCGGGAAACGCAGTGGATGTCACTACCATTACACCAGTGTGTGGTTGCCGATCTCAAAAGGGTGGATAGCGTTTGGATGAGGCAAGATGCGGGTGTGTACGAGGCAGAGTACTCCAAGTGGTAGGAAGGGTAAATAAGGCAAATAAAAAAAAGGGCCCACTGCGAATTCGAAAACTCGCGAAGTTGATTGACAATATCACTGAATAAGCCAAGTGGGCAGTTTTAACATGTCCAGCTACATACCATAGCCTGATGTCAGTCCAGGTTACTGCTCACCTGAAAAGATTTCGGGCCTGACCTATGCCATCCTTGTTGATTGAAATGCGGAAACAATGTTTTCAAAAGTTTGTGAGTCGGCGGAGCTCCAAGTTCCGATTCCATCGTGCAACGTGCTGCGTGTTCGAGTATGCTGACTACTTCCCTTAGTTCTTTTCTTTCCCTTTTCAATAGTACTCTCATAGCCTTTGCTCTTAAGCAACCTTCTTTCTCTCTTCTCAGTCATGCTAAAGCATTTTCGCAGGTTTTGCAGGGACATACAGCTCGGGTGGCTTGCTACAAGACTCTCCTGAGCCCTTCAGGGAGGTTCGTGATCAGCTCCAGTTCATTCTCAAAATACCCTTTGTTTCTTGTTGGTTTTAGAATTTTATTTAATGTCGTGCTGGGTGTTTTGTCACCTCTCGTAAAAGACACTGCGATAAACGAATTGAGACCCGAAGGCCAGATCTCTCACTTTAGCCCACATGCGCCATTGCGACAGGATAGAACATGTGTGCGTTTTCGTCGCATCGCTACATATAACCAGCAACAAGTATCTGCTCTACGGTACCCTTGGTGACCCTTGAGATCCCGACTGCCCTTGCGTGCCTTCTTGCGTGCGCCAATCTCTGCATCGTGCATCCCCCGATCGATCAAACCTTCAACTTCCGAGTCAGGACCTGTGAGACAAGGTTATTCGATTCGTCATTGCTGTTTTACTACCAGTGATATTAACCCGAGCAGTGGGGACTTTATCATCCACTTTCCAAGAACTAGGATCTACCACTGGCCATCAGTCAATGAGGCATACATGGCGTCGTACGTGATAAATCTAACACTATGTTGTATGGCTGTTCTAGACTCACCCATGCGTTCTCGTCACATCGTAGGGGATCGACACTAGCCATAGTCATTGGACGGCAACTACTGACGGCGCTCCCTGGTCGCTCGGTCGTCACCTCTCTTTTTCTCCAAGAAACGAACAGTCAAGTCAAGTTAGACGTATATAGCCCGAGCCCAGAAGGACACATATCCCATCGTTCTACTAGTACATTTGAACCTCTGCCGCTGAAATATTATCAACCAGTGTCCTTCGAGTCCATCCCGATTTATGTAACAAACCTCACATCTCTTTGATATCGCCCGAGTTTTCGTCGCCCTCGCTCTCCACCCACTCCCTGTTGATGCTCGCAAGTACCAGCGTAGACATGATCGTATCCATACCAAAATTCGATCGCGAATGCGTGCCAAATCCGGTATCGATGCCGTGGTCATCCTTACTATAGAGTTCTCGTACACTGATGACGAACCGTGGGATGAGAGGACAAAAAGTGACAAGATTAAATGCAACTAGGAAGTTGACCGCGATATAGTAGTCTGGTACCGCGCTGGCTGGGAGCACACCGGTGCTGGTGGATTGGCAAAAAACATTCCTACGACTGGGGCGTGAGTATTCGGGTGAGCAGGAGGAGCACAGGCAAAGAGAGGTGCGCCTGAGGTGTGCAGGGACTCGGACATACACAAAAAAGTAGAGAATTCCTTCTCTTACTAGTAATTTCATGTAGCGGTTGAGTTGCCACTGCTTCGTCACTTTGTACATCCCTACTGCTTGCTTTATGGTTTGGAAGACGGCGAGAATCACTAATGTTACAGCGAGGGATATCCGCGGGACTACTTTCAACCATTGCAACACCGGTGTAACAGGTGCTGAATTGCAAAACGAAAATTTGGAAACTTGGACAACGGATGCTGAGAGATACGGCGGGAAGTCAGCGAGGTCACACATCGATGATCTGATTTGCATAGTACACACTTGACAAGTGACCAGGGAGATATAGATCGATGTCCACAACAATGGAGCAAATGATTTGCACGGCATAAATGGAGAGAAGGACCCGGAGGATCGTTCTGGATTGATTCCACATTGCGTATACACGCAGAATCATCAACACTATGACCTTGATTAGCGCCGTGGAAGTTGTACTCGAAGGGTGATGTAACTCACAATCAATAGCGGAAAGGAACACCACAAATGACCATACTTTGATGAAAAATAACACTGTACCTGTCGGATATGGAGTCCCCTCATGACATTTGGCAGATGAGTACACTTACAACTGTTTCACTCGTTGAATTCTATGGCACATTCCAAAATTTGCGGTGTACGCACATCTGTCAGAATCATCAATGACAAGCAAATTAAAGCAGGGAACAACTTACTTTTAGAGAGCCAGAAACGAAAGAACTTCCATCTGAGTGATTTAGCTAATGAATGTTAGGTTTGACCATTGAACGTACGGAGCACGTTGGTTCTGGAAAATGCATTAAAGTTAGTCGTGCAAAAAATGTACTGTGTACCAGTAGACCTACATGGCAAATACAATACCAATATATCGGACCTGTTGAGAACATCAGTCTGCCAGTGGCACAAATATCACAAAGATAAAATATTTACGCACAAGAACAAACATTGTAGAGACCCGGGTCCATGGCCGACACTAAGATTACCGGCGTCACTGTAGGTGGCTAATCATGGAAAACCCCCTACCCAAACATATTCTACCTTTGTAGCTTTTTAGCGATGAAATCAATGTAAAGAAGAAATGAAATACCTCTCTTGAGAAGGTGAGGACTAGAATTTTGACGTTGAAGCGACCATGACAGCGAACAAAGAATGCTCGACGGAGTTCACTCACAATAATCATACATGACGGCAGTGATGGCAACGACTGCATTGAGATGTTAGGTGAGTCACTGGCATCAGACCAGCAGTATCAAGAGTGACTCACATGATCCATAGTTATCTAGAATGATGAGTTCTGCGATGGATTGTAGATCAGAGGAAGCGGGATGCAAGTGAAAAGGCAATGGCGTTGACAAGAGCAATGATTGAGGGTACATGGATGCAAGGGAAAAGGTGATAGTGCTACAAAATCAATGATCGTCGATAGTGAGGCAGGAGCCTTCACGAAGCATACGACATTATATATCACGCCAGCTGTTATGCACAGCCCCTCAATGCGGGTCCGACGGGCCATGATCATCGTGGGATCACCGTTCTACCTACGTTTGAGTACTCAAAGAAAAAAATATTGTTTTGATGCTGCTGAAACAGGTACTTATCTGGGGAGTTTATCTCCTCAAAAGGGGCAATATACCTATCTTGTCCAATGACCGAAATATGTTCAAGTGGGTGGATTACTACCGAACTCCTACATCATAATTGTCGGTTTCGACGCAAAGTGGCCGGTGGTTTGGAGGCGTAGCATGTAACTTGCTTGTTGGGTGGTGAGGTTGATGACACTGTGACTGTAAGAGATTTGATAATAACCCATTCACAATAATCAAAGTATTCCACCTGAAAGTTTCATAACGCTGTGGTTATCGATTTGTCTTGCATCCGTGCCATGAGAATATCCTATAGCCATCCGAATCATCATGGGGTCAAAAATCAACACTTGCTGTCGTGTAAGGTTCTATTTCCAAGGTATTGTTACCCGTCTTGTACCAACTACTACCCGTCGTCGGAACGTTCCCGGATCACACTGCTGCGGTGTTCTCAGGGGTCGACCAATTACTCGAAGTTACTACTCATCGCATTGGTGTCATAACGGGTCATTGATCGGGGCAGATATCATCGGAAATATCCGAGTCCATATCAACTCCTCCTTGCCTCCTTGGATGTGTTGGGTCTAGCATGCAGCCAATCAGCGAAATGGTTGGTTTCTCTGGTAGTTGACCATGGGTGATAGTCCCGCGTCCAAGTCGACGACAATAACCATCCAATTCGCTGATGTATTTTACTCAATGGAGTGGAGCTAGACCATGATAAGCCAACCTGCCATCGGATATCACCGATCATCATCTGCATGAACGCAACACGCGTTGCAGGTCGCTTCCATCTTGGAAGTACCTCATGCCAGTGATCTTTACGCCATATGAACCCTGGACGTGCCAGTGGGTGGCGAGGGCGAGGACCGCGTCGATGGGGAGAGAAGGAAGGCGTTGGGAACGCCGTAGAGTGGTTGGTGAGCGAGCGGTGTGGGCGGTACAACGGCGGTAGTGAAAGTGGCGGGCGTGATTGCGCTCCGGCGGGTGTTGGACTCGCTCGAATGGGCGCGAGTATGAGGGCGCGCATGAGGTGGGAAGAATGAAAGATAAGGGCGAGTGAGGATGGTGGTGAAGACGTCGGATTTCATGCGTACGGTGGACAATGTGGGGCCGAGCGTGTTGGTGGGGCAACGGCGGAAGTACGAGGCGCTGAGGACGCGGTTTGCGGGTTGCTGGTGACAATTGAGGAGGAGGCAGGTCGAGACAGCGAGCTTGTCTAGTCAGGAGAGAGGTGTCGTCTGCGAGTGCGATGAGAAGGATGGTCGAGATGCCAGTCAGAGTAATACAACCACGATGCTGCTGACGTGTAACCTTGTAGTCGTTGGGAGTCACTGGTGTTATCTGGGTTGGTTGGACAGGGCGGATACAGGAATGTCGGTGTTGGAAGCAGGTGTCAATGGGTCCTGGGAGCTGAATCCTAGGTGATTTGACGTGACGTGACCATCTTCGACACTCCTTGCTCGTACACAGGCCAGAGTCATCCGAGGATGAACGAGTCCTCGGCCTCAACATTTTCACGCCTTCGACTCGTGTAAACGGGTCACCATCTAGGAGCAACGGATCACCCGGCTGAGGAAGAATGGCGGTGTGTGCCTGGCTTCTGAGGGTTACCGGGACGTACGATTGTGGGGTGAGTGGGGAAGCGATGTACACGACGAGAAGGATGCTGTCATTTTTATAGCTGTTTATTAGCAGTGCTTTCGCGGCCATCCGAGTTGGTGGTGACGTAGACCGAGAACGACGTCGACGATTGCTTTGCGTACTTACGCTGCAGGCATCGATGCGACCACCTTCCCCTTCCTTGAGAAGCGACCCGACGTCTTGACTACGCTTCAGAAAAGGGTTCATCGCCGAGGCATATGGTTGGGAAGCATGGAAGGGGCATGAGCCTGATGCTAGTAATTGAGTTGATGGGGTAGTGTGCTGCGAGGCTGGTGTACGATGAGTGGGTGACACAAGAGACCTGGCATCTATAAACGCACCATGCACTCTTGGAGCACAAATTCCTTCAACCTGAAGCATTTCTCAGCTTTCTGATGGAAGTGGGGTTTCACGCGACGGGTGACTCTGTGAGATGGGTCTGTCGTGACTCAGAGAATTGACGAGAGAGCCAAGGTCGACGTGCTTAACAGATCCAAATCCGAGCTAGCGGATGCGGTGAAACCTTCCCCCCACGATTTTCTGCACTCTTGGAAAAACTCGCGTGATCGAGGCGCTCGGCACCGTCAAGTCTCGGGAAACGCAGTGGATGTCACTACCATTACACCAGTGTGTGGTTGCCAATCTCAAAAGGGTGGATAGCATTGGATAAGGCAAGATGCGGGGTGTACGAGGCAGAGTACCACAAGTAGTAGGAAGGGTAAATAAGGCAAATAAAAAAAAGGCCCACTGCGAATTCGAAAACTCGCAAAGTTGATTGACGATATCACTGAATAAGCCAAGTGGGCAGTTTTAACACATTCAACTACGTACCATAGCCTGATGAGTCGGTCCACGTTACTGCTCACCTGAGATTTCAGGCTTGATACAGTAAGTCGTATTGAAGTCACCCTATTGTAAGAGTGAGAGGGTTCATTTCGAACTCATGTAATCTCTTTCGAGGGCTAGACGTTTGTCTACCGTTTGCGGCCTTGACAGCCTCCACGAGGCGTAGGAAAACTCGCCATGGTAGTGGTTCGAGTTCAGCCCCCCGACTTGCAAACTTTTGAAAATATTGTTTCCGCATGTCTCAATCAAAAAGGAAGGCATACTCTTGTACAGGTTATTCAAGCCTCCGAGTCCAGGATGTCCTCCTCGGGCAGTAGGCAGTGAATAGGTACGGTGACCAAGGACACTGGGTCCGTTCCATGAAAGTTTACCCTGTCAGTCATGAGATCTAGTAGAGCCGCATGGTGGCATACCGTTTTACCTCACCATGGGAGTGGTGCCTGCCATTCTGAAACATCTGGTATGCTAGTGAATCCCTTTCGTTTGTTTCGACTTAATGTCTTTGAAACAGACTGATACCGCTCTGTCACTGTTTCGCGCAAATGGACGCTCGCGATGATCGAATTATTTAGTAGGTGTGCTTAGAATATTTTTGCACCCTTCGCCATCCAATTGCTCGTTTGTGCCGAACACACGTTCTGACCATGTCTTCCGACTCAGATTTAGCATCCATCGTGGCGGCCATACAGCTCAATAATTATGTATCCCGTAAGTATTTTCAATTCTTTGCCTTTAAAGAGATCTAATTGACAATACAGTCGCAATTGTTATGGTTGTCGTATATGATTATAGTGAGTCACCCAGTGCCCACCGCTCTCCGACTCAAGTACCAATTCCGCCTCAGTCATCACCTTATCGGAGGAGGTGCTTACATATTTTACCTTTGCCTACCAGAACTCATGTCTGACGAGCTCTACAGATACATTATATTTGGGTCAGCCAGCCTCCATAAATACACGTAATGCGTAGTTTGATTGAAAGATTGCAGATTTGGAAGTGGTCCTGGGTGTCCACTATGTTTGTTCTCGTGCGTGTTTACGCACTCCAAATGGAAACCGACTCTGATTCGTTGAAAGGTTCGTTATGTAGGGCTGGCGGACGCCGTGTGAGTCATTTGGAATAATTCCCAACTTCGATATGTTGCGTGTCAGAGAGCTAAACATGACGGTTCACCAGGATCGAAGGATTATGTAGGTGTTGCCCTGCGTTTCAGGATAAACATACCTTTAATAATTTGAAAGACGGAAGCACTTTCATACCCGGGCCGACCTTGGTGAGTTGTCTGCTGTATCAAAATTGTATCTGATGAAAAACCCTATCCAACAGGCGTAGGTCTTCTGCTCTCCCCCACATGTCTAATCATTGACGTCACTTTGATAGGTGTAAGCAACGCAGTCTGGACCATCCGAAATACAGACATTAACAGAGCTGAAGGCACTGTGCTTGCACTGGCAAACAACTACGCATTCGTCGTATTCCTTGCCGCTGCTGATAGTAAGGGATGATGTACTCTGCGTAGCCCCTTGATGACGCGTCACTCCTGTTTCAATCAGTGGTGATGATCCTACGCTTGTACGCACTGTATAGTCAATCCAAGATTGTCTTGGGTTTGCTTCTTGTGCTCTATGTGGTTACGATCGCTCTCTATGTTTTCTCTGTCATATTCGATAGCATCCCGAACAACCTTTCAGGTATGCATCGATTGCTCTGATGTAAAAAAAGTTCTTCATGGCTCTTCTCCACAGTGACTACTGTTCAGGTGCTTGACATGTCTTTCTGCAACGCGACATACAACGCCTTGTTCAAGCTTCTCAAATATAAACTTGTTCCCCGGCTCACTCTCGCTGGACTCATGTTTGCCCTTGCCGTGGCTCGATTTTGTATGGAGTCGTTTCAGGCATACAAGGAGACAAGGCGGTGGGAAACCAATCGATACATCAACCTTCTCTTCCAAGAGGGCGTCCTTTACTTTTTCGCGTGCGTCTCTCACCTTTGTGCCATATGGCACCACCCTCTCGTTCATTGCAAGCTGCTGTTCTCACATCTACGCACACAGGCACGTGTTCAACGCGATCAACTTTGGCAACAACGCGCCTGGAACGATCGTCGGCGCGCTCGTCTTCGCCGTTATGTTCGTCCTCTCCCCTCGGTTCGTCATCAGCGTGCGTGCGTTGCACGCACACGACCTCGTTCATGTCACTGGGATAGACGGGATCGATGCTGGGTTTGGCCTGTCCATCGGCCGAGTGTCGACCACGTCTTCGATCCGATTCACACACTCTTTTCCTGCGCAGGAACAAGTGGAGATGCAGGCGATGGGGAGTGATGCCTCGAAACGTGGATGACACGAATGACTCAAAGCATGCTGGTCCCTTGATTCATGATCGAGGGTATATGTACTGTGTTATTTGTGTATCTATCAGTGATACCCATCTATTATCTCGCGATCGGTGACTGGCGCTCTCGTGAAGAAACAGCTCTTTGTACATACACGCAGCAGGTTCGATCAGATCTCGCGACTACGACAAGCGAACATCCCTGTGTTCCTGCTCGGCTCAAAGGTAAACCAGGCCCTGCACACGTACTATTCAGACTGCACGTGTTGATCTAGGCGAATCAAATATGTATATCTGTAGACAATCGAACGAATTGCCAGGTGAGATCGCACCCCGTCGTCGAGCACAGCACTCCACGCTATTCATGGCCAAAGTTGTCGGACAAGGTTTTGAATTTTACACTCTAATTTGGCCACAGCATGCCAGTGTGCTCTGCTGTACGTAGGGCCTGGCCCAGCGTTCCAAAGTCGGGGTTTTCCGCGTTATAGGAAAGGGCCATCTGCTTCCCGAGTTCACCCGAATTTCCTAGGTCCTCGCGTAGATACGCAGGTCTTGTCGCTACCACATCCTGGGTCGTATCCCCTTGGGGTTCCGAGTCCAGACGTTCATGAACAAGGACGCGACGAGTCAATTGATCTGGAAAAGCAAGCAAGAAAGAAAAAAGGTATCCATGCTGTTGACTACATTGCATCCCCAGTGAGATAAATTATATTTTATTATGTATACGTGGCGCGACCAGGAGGGGGATGACGTCCTAAATCGCGTCCTGGCCAGACACCTGCCCAGCAATCTGGTCATTCCATACAGGCCGAGGAACGAGTACAGGCTTACGTCCAAATTCAATCGGAGTCTGAATCATCACCCAGTCTCTGATCCGCCATCGCTGACGCCGCCTTCTTATGTGCAGAATTTTCTATTTGTTTTGAGGTTTCTCGTACAGAGACATTACAGCCGTAAGGTATCGCTAATAACATGCACGATGAGAGACTAAAAGCAAATGCGGAACAGTGCTAGTGAGGATATCAATGAGGTCCACCTGGGACCGTGGGTCGTGTCAAAATGCAGGATGAAGACAATGAAAAAAAAAAAACGACGGCGCCGCGCTCTCATGGGACATAAGTGACAATCAAAATGTTCACGACCAACTTCTCCAGGTCCCCTCCCGAAGCAAAGAACACTCGCTCCTTGGTCACCGAGCCAGCTGCCCAATCCGACAAGACGCAGATTTCCGCTTCCGCTATTGGGATCGCACCCGAGTCTTCCACCCGTGATCGAATGACATCAGAGTCTGTTCGCATCATGTCAAGTTCTTCGTCTTCCGCAGGGTCGCCGTAGTAGCTCATTGGTCGGGTCTGCACCTGCATTGTCACGGTGCGTTTGGTTGGTGAAGTGTAGGGTGCACCAAAGCCCATCATGTTAGGTGAATCGGGACCGGCGTCGTTGTCGCATTCCACCGTGCGGTCGATGGGCCAGATGTAACCTCCTGCTGCCCAGTGGAGCTCTGGCGCGAGCTTGAAAACCTTGAGGGCATGGTACAAGAGTGAATCGCTCCCTTTTAACTGATAATTCCATGTCGTCAGCTCGCGCTCTTTCACTGATCACCCCACACCGCGCCACACACCTCAACCAAGGCGAGGCGGCAAGACGCGATGCAGGAAATGCGGATGAAATGGACTTACATGTGGCACCAACGACTCGGCTATTGCTTCGGCTGGATTTATCCCATAGTTTTGTGTGAGGTAAAACGCCACCTTTCGCCCTCGTGATAGACTCAGCACAGGGGACAGCAAGTCCAGAAAGCGTTCGCTCGGTGTAATAAGCGGGTCCACCGAGGGCCCGTACGTCTTGAGATGCACTGCAAACGAGATGCTCATTCGGCACCCCTGCTGGACGGTCTCGACTTCGTACTCGCATTCCGCGAGGAATGCGGCCCATTCGACCTCTCCGGGTTGTCCTCCCCCGAAGAACTTTTCTTCCGATCCTTCGGAGTCCCGAACGACCAGAGCGCCACCGCGGTACTGCACGGGGAGAGTAACCACGATCGTGGCCACCCGTCCATCATTCCGCAGCGTCCGGGGTTGTGGGGTCATCCGGCATCCGCTTGCCAACACCTCTAGGCGGTCCCGTACCGTGATGAGGTAGTGGCCAACGGGCAGGTTGGGGAAGAGCGCGTTTCGTGCGGCGTCGAGGATGGGGTGGTTGGCGATCTCGAGCGTGGCAGTGAGAGGGAGGTTGGGGGGGTAGAAGAGAGAGTCACGATCAGGGTAAACGTTGATCCCTGCTGTCTGGTGAGGTCGACATGCCGCGATCAAGACGTCCAGCGCAGGCGGTGTGTCGTAATCGACATCTATTGGGAAATCGAGCGAGTGGGTGATGCCACTCTGTGGTGGCATTGGCTGTTTAACGCATCGTCACACGGGTCAAAGCAAGAGACACACCTTTGAGCGGAAGAAGAGGACGAGGGCGGAAGGGTCGAGGGGAATACGACCGCATGTGGTAAAGGGTCGTGCTTTGGCGGCGAGCAAGCGCGAGACGCTCCCACGCAGTGCGTGCTCGGCCGCGTAATCTGATTTGAGTCTCCTTCCTGACGGTCGTTTGGAGGGGTTCGGTGGTGAACTCTTGTGGGGACGCTCAATCTCGAAATCGGGTTGGCTTTTGGTCCGGTGACCCTGATCAGAGTGTCGACTGCTACCGTCTGAGAGACGGCTCGCGGCAGAGAGTGCGGGTGAGGAGAGTACCGACATGGGATACATAGCGAATGGGGAGGTGGAGTAGTCTGAGGGAAGGGAAAAGGTTGGACAACAGAGGTGATATTTACCTCGGACGCGGTGGCTGTATAAGACCACTTGCCCGACTTGGCTGGTGGAAGATACGGCTTTCCTGTCACGGCCAACGCAACGTGTTTGATGGGATTCCTCTACTTTCCTCTCTGGAAGGCCGTGAATATGGAATGAAGATAGCGTGGATCAAGATTAGCCAGGCTGTGAGAGGAAGTTGGGAAAAGATAGCTCAGGGGATGTGTGCGGACTCGGGATATTATACATCTTCCTTGCTCTGACTGGGGTTAATACGACAGTCATATTTTCGTCTGCAACCCAGACAACAACGCGTATTCAACGTGGTAGCCTAGTTACGTATAACACGAACAAGAACTGTAGTCACAGCCAAGGCGGGGTGACAATAAAACACCCCGGATCCTGGATACTCTGTGGGCGTCAGCTTGTCGTGGATGGAGCAAGCTGTGCTCGTAAGCTCCAATTGCATTGTCGTTTGGTCAACACAATGCAAGTCAGTTCATGAACACGGGTAGCGAGCTCCAAGCTGTAGGATCATGACGGGCCTCCAGGTTGCCCCGGCTAGCGGAACAATGCGAGTCAGAAGCGGAGTCAATTCCTTTTTCCGAATAAAATTACAATTTATCTTTTTTCCTGCTTTCCAGTGGAACGATCCTCAAGTTGAGACCTTGGCTGTGGAATCGTGACGCCAACCAAGGAACATGAGGTGTTCGAACAAAAAACGCGACCATGGCGAGCGATGGAGCAAAGGGGCGGTGCGCCACTGGTAAACCAGGGGTATGCCGCACGCGGAAGGGACGGGATGAGTCGGATCAACAACGATTCCTTACCAAGCCGGAAGCAAATGAATGGTCAGACAAGTACATCGTGTTACGCCCGAACCGCTCGGAACGTATCAAGACCAAAGGCGGTGGCGATCCTGCGTCACAGAAACACGCGCAGGCACGACCGTTGCTTGTACCAGTGGTCTGCGGAGAATCGAACCACTTGTTATCTTCGCGAAATGATTGTATGGCCGATGTGGCGATGCGTTGGCAGCGTTGGATCTCGTCCACTGGAAGAACGGCGCGTTGCCCGCATCGATGGCGATCGCGGACGTTGGCCCATCCATCTGTAAGTAAGATTAATATTGCCCAGGACGTCAAAGACAGGTCATGAGTTGGGCAGAGGTGTCTCACGTACATTTTCCCCAGTTACGTACTTGCTTAGGAGACGGCCTTCCTTCCCATTCCTCTCTTTCCTTCCCCGGCCCCCGCAGGCACTGGGTCGGCTTTAATTCGTCCCGTTATTATTACCCTCCATCACAGAAGCCGGGATGGCGGGGCGAAGAATGCGTTAATGAATCGCATCTTCACTGGCAGCACCCAAGCTATTACTGGAGTGGCGCAAGGGAGGCTGTGGTCTGGGGTTAATGTCCCGAGATCGACACTCAGGGGAGAAAAATAACTTGAAAGCAGCGACATGACATGAATGTTCTTCCATTCAAAGCGGTTTCGCAAGAATCGAAACTAGTCGGTCGGGAATGTTGAATCGATCGTCTTCCTCTCCTTTATTTACCCACACCAACGTTGTTTGGTTTGGGAGGTCGACAAACAAACAAGGGTGGACAGGACTACCCGTGGTCATCAAGTCCAATTGTCTGAGAACCAGAATGTTCCGCTTTGCTCTATCCTGGTAGGTGGGATGGCATCTCAGCTTACGGATGCCCATAGCCCCACCGCTAACTCTAAAATTATCGTTATCCCAGGAATCCCACTAAAAATACCCCTTGACTGTGCCAGATCCAATCTTATCGCGTCCTCAGCGCTCGGCCTTAAATTTTAGAATTGGTCATACCCTAGAGCACGGCAGATCGTCCCTTTTTTTCGCGGTCTCTCGAATTCCCTGCTGCGACGCGTGTTGTCCAAAATGACTGGGAAAGAGGGTGCCTGCGCTTTTTCCCTCCGTCAGTGCGCAGCATAACCCACGCACGTGTAATCATGCCAGAGAGCCCGCCGCGCATCAACGCACCCATGTGACGATGCCATCGCCAACCCTACGTTCCATGTGCATCCGTCTCTGACGCCACTGGTCTCGTATGACAGCCCGTGTCTGTTGTACATCATTCAACGCAGATCCAGATCTCGGTCTTCTCCGGAGTGGGCCATTTATGAGACTCATTTCCACCTGTAGGCGTCAGCGGTCGTGTGGAGATTGTTCTAAAAAGTGCGCGGTCTCTCCGCTAATGGCACGTTTCTTCCTTTTTCTACTGTGCGTGCTGATCAGGAAGGGTCAGCGAAAGGGGGAAGGAACAGGGTGAGAAGACAGCTGGGGACGGGAAATGAAACATAAAGTATGTGGCACGGTCGTATCACAATTAGAGGCTCATTCATACTCATAACATCACCTGTGTGCACGATTCGTGGTATTCTTTCTCACCCTGTGTGTAACAATGCTCAGGCTAGTGAGTTTCATCTGCAATACCAGCGCATATTTTGCCCGTGCGGAGCGGGACGAGATCAGGTCCGCCGGAGGGCGTTAACTAGCATATGGAATGCCGCTTTCAAACGCGTCATATGAAACACGGTACGCAGTGACACCGAACATGTGTATCCCCATGTCCAACGTCCGACTCTTTCTGGGAGCTGTGCGTCAGTGGTGCACGGGCTTGCCGGTCATCGGCCGTACGGCTTGTCAGTTGGGTGAGCTGCTGACCTGATCTCGCCGATTACGAGGGGATTTATCATCGATCCATACCAATTCCAGTCGTCATCAGACAAATAGTAGATGATTTTTATTCCGCCGTGAACACGGGCGTGCACGGAACAGAAAAAGCCTACGCTCTACATGTTCCGAGTCATCGTGGTACTGAGGAAACAAGGCAAACCGTCTAATCCGATAATGGGATACACGTGGGGGAATATTCCCATTTATGGAAATATATTTTGCCTCTGCCTCCCGGGCTCCCGACGCCACTTTGACCCCTTGAGGTCTGGGTGGAGCCTTGGAGCTTGGAGTGGAGCACTGACACATCCCGTTTCTTGAGTTGGGCGTACTGATGCGGTGAGTTATCTATCTCCATCCAGTGCCTTGCATGGTCCAGTTCACCCCATGCCCAGGGCACATTCGTTTCAGGGTTGCACGCCATAAACTGTCTCCGACATGATCATCACGCCATCTTTCTTCCGATATCCAATACTCCATAACCAATTCTGCGCGCACGACATCGTCGCTCGTTCCAGGTGTGGTGAGCGTGTTTTCTTTGATTCTCATCGTCTGCGTCGGGAGGCCGGTGCCGTGCTCCTTTCGGGAACTGTAGCGGAGTCGTTTCAGTCAGGCCAGTGGTATGTGCCCCTTTCCATACCCGCGTGTCCGCTTTACTTGTCCGCATCGCCGCTACGTTCCAGTGGACGATGATTGAATTTGGGAGCAGGGTCGGGAGCCCGTTGGATCTAGGAGTGAGCTTTGCCGATGCCATGACTCTCAATCCCGCCATCGATGATCCCGATCCAGTGTCTCGCAGGGAGGCTAGCGCACAGTGACCCGAATACCCATTCTGCCTACCTCGCGAGCCCAGATCGGTGTGCGTCGTTCAATGATTCAACCATTTGATGTTTGAGCCTCAAGGTTGCAAGCTTTGACAGGCGGATGGTTCCGCCTGCTGAACATCAACGGATGTTATCATCGTCATCATCATGTCGTCAATGATGACTGACGGCGTCTAGGCCCAATGCAAGAAAGAGATTATTTTCATGGCTTGATGTTCTAGAAAGGCTCGGGACGTTGGCGCTCGATTGGTTAGGGGATTTCGAGAACTTGGTACTTTCGACACGCGATGTGATAGTGGAACGTGCTATTTCGCTCATCTGCCATGAGGGGTTCTGATCGTGTGCACACATGCAGTAACAATGAGGCGAGCGTTCCCCCCCTAATCGTCGTGGTACCTTTAACTGGATATAGACTTGCAGTGAAACCAGGATTCGCATTCGTTGCCTCTTCCGTTCGATCACGGTGGACGAGGGGACCGGGTTCACACCACCCGAGTGTCCGCCACAACCACTACCAATACCAGGATAAATGTTGCACTTGTACTTGTGGCCGATTTGGGATCAACAACACGTTTCGGTGGCGAGGGCCCATACCAGTGACCCTCGCCATCCTGGACCGAGAAAAGGTGTGTGTGGACTTGCGCTTCCATCGTTGAATCACATTCTGCCACCGAGATGATAGGGCATCACGATGCCTCCTCGGGCCTCGCGATGGTCTGCAGTACCAGCCACTGGCAGGGTGGAACAGCAATGCGATGAAGCTGCAAGCGTGAGTAGTTTCCCTTTGCGTCGCAAGATAACTCGCCGCGCGTCATGGCGGTTGATGGCGCGTTTGCTGGGTTGCCGTTGATCATCAGACGGGGGGCGTGCAATCTGACGAATGGCTTGATTATGCGTAGACAAGGACGTTTTCTTCACAGGATTCATCATTTCACAGGAGGCGATCATCGTTTGCGCACCTTTTTTGAGAGAGTCGTGAGTGAACATGTACAGGGCATGTATGTACCGTCATTTTTTTCATCAGGAGTAAAGCGGACGTGTCTCATACAGAAATGTTGGGGACGGCCAAGATTTGTGCGTCATTTTCTTGCGCGGTCCATCGGCGAGGGCACGCCTGGTGTGTCCGAGAGAGGCGGAGCGCGCGTTCATACGGAAATATTGGGTATGGCCAAGACTTGTGTGTCATTTTCTTTTTTTTCTTTTTGCGTACCTTGAGTTCTCGATGGGTGGATCGGTCAAGGATGGAACCGTCGAACAATACCCGGCACGCGACGTTCCTCGTACCTTTAAGAGTTGGCCGTGAACGCGAAACTTTTGCAAGACGACGTCCTCTTTGAGGCCAGGGTTCGTTTTGTCGGTCTGATCGACCACGTCGTGTCAGTACTCAGTACTCAGTAATCATATTGTTTACGTGGACGTCGACCCCGAGCCTGTGCCAAGAGGTCATCGGCTCGCGCTGATCTTGGGCGCGTCGTTTGCACGTCTCACGAAGGACACGTTCACATACACACCCAGGCAGTATCAAAGATCAAGAAAGGAAGTAAATAAACAGATCATGAATAGAGAGGCTACAGGATGAAGTTGGTCATGCATTAATGGTTCGTTGCTTGTCTTGCGTTCAAGTTTCTGGAAGAGATACCCTACACACAGAAAAAAAAGTAAAGAACCAAAAAAGTTCTACACGATCGTGCTGCAGTGCGAACAAGAAAGGAGAGACAGGATAAAGAGACAAGATGTTACCAAGACGTATAGGTAGGACAGTATGAGTACGGTATGAATCGAGGTAAGATGGCAGAAAAAAGAACAACAAAAAAAGTGAGACGAACGGCGTTGTGCATATACGTGGCGGTGATCACCGCAAATCTACAATCTCGAGTGGCATATCTTTCATCTGTACGTGTCCCTTGTCGGCATCCTGAATGTTTCAAAGTCCAACAAAAGGAACCATGGCAATCGAGATATAAATAAACACCCATGAGTGCCAAGAAAAGCAAGACGATAAATTAGGAGGGAAACGTACGGTATAAATAGGAAGGTCAGGGTGTGGATGGAATGCTTCTTTGGCATGACAATTAAGAATCGTTTGTAGGCCGGGTGGGTCCGTTAACCGAAAGATGCCAAAGCTATGGATGGATACGTGAGTGTTGGAGCGAAACACGCAACATGCACAAAACGCGTACTTAGGGTTAGATTTCGGGGCACAAACAACGGCAAAAGATTCAGGAAGCATACATTGGAAACCCGAGTGGGTATGCAAATCGACCGAGGACATGAAACCTGTACATGGATACATGGATACAGGGTAAGGGCACGGTCAGAAGTGTCCGGGATGCTGCCAATCAGACGACTCACATGATTGTGACGGGTGCGTGTGGATCTAACAAGATACTTAGCAAGGACAATCATTCCCCATCAAAATACCAACTCACCCATCCAAGTGTGATCAACGACCGTTCCTCCGTAAATTGCATTACCAGTTCTTCCTCGTCCATCGTGCAAGTATCGCTCGTTGAATGTTGTTTGGGAATCAACAACGTCGTCACGATGTATTTGCCTTTGTGATCCTTTCCCAACAACAACCCACAAGTTTCACGGTTTCGCGAGGTGTTGAGGGCGGCGATGGAGAGGAAACGCGGGAGACAGTCGCGTGGAAGGGACACGGTTTTGAGTTCTGGAACACGTCCTTCACTCCCGCACTCTCGGATGATGCGGGCAGACTCCTGAGAGGCAGTGCGGAACCGTTCGCCGTCGGCTTGAACAGGTGCTGGTGGCGGTGGTGGTGCGCCATGCGTTCGAGAAAGGGTTGAGTAGGTGGCTGTGTATTGACTGGCAGGTGGTCCTGTTCGTGGAACAACCGGGGCGGGTGCAGAGGGACGAGGAAGCGCGTCGGAGGGGTATAGATGATTCGACGATGTCTTGGACGCGTTTGGGATGAATAGGAGGGAAGAAGGCCCTACTTCAGATGATTTTATGACTGGGTAATTGAACATAGATTGCAAGGAAGGCGTATAACCTTGCGAAAGTTGGTGCTGGGACATGAGCTGCGGGTATTGAATATACGTGTCCGGCGGTGCGGGTGATGTGGTCGTAATAGGTATCGGGTATGAAGGACTAGAATGGAAGAGGGTGGGTGATGTGTAATCACTAACGAGGGCAGCCTACTTACCCTTTCACAGATAGCGTTTGGCTCCTGTCGTGGTGTTGGTGTGAGGACGGATATGAAGAGAAGGTATGATGAGGCTAACCTTGTCGGACTTTCTAATGGCATGGAAGATGGAAGAACGTCTTCATAGACCGGTTCTGGATTCCTTGGCGAAGGCTGAGCATACTGGTAAACGTTCGATGGCGCAGGTGGGTATGTAGGTGAAGGGACAACGCTGCGGCGAGCTGCGCGAGACGCAGCGTCCGCTTCTTGCTGACGTCTCAGAATACCTTCGTGCTCTATCCGTCTTCGAAGGGTCTCTTCTTCCTCATGTCGCTTGGCTTCTTCTTGGAGATGGCGGGTATCATCACGGTCACGCTCTCGTCGCCGTTCCCGTTCCTCGCCACTGACGGGAGTGACAGGTTCTGAACCGGATCTGTCCGACCTCTCTCGTCTAATGAGGGACGGTTCGCGAGAGACGTTTGCTGCACGTCTTGCAACTGACAATGCTTCATCTCTCCTTCTGCTTGATGAGGTGTCGATTTGGGGTCGACGATGTTGAGGGACAGTCTTTTGTTCGGCCGTCCTGAAGAGCGCGTCGCTCGAGCGTCTCGCTTCTTCTCTCCTGGTTTCTTCCCGTCTCAATTGTGACTCCCGTCGCGCTGCCTCGTGAGCCTGCCAACCTGATTCGTCATGGTCGGGATATCGATCTGGTCTGGAATCGACTTGCATTCTCACACCAGCGTCCAATGCGGCTCGCACGGCGGCTGCTTCTTCAGGATGCTTCGCTGCCCAACGTTCATAGCGTTCGACGAGGATGGGTTTTATATCACCCAGTTGTACAAGGATGTCTTGACCATTCTGTGACGTAGACATCAGCGGGAGTCCACACGAGGGGTGAGGGTATGATCCAGCCATCAAATCATACGATGCGACCATGCGTGCATCGCTGAGTCCATCCACATGATCGCGAGAGAAGGATGGAGAAGGAAAAAAGGGGATGTACTGCGGACTCACGAGACCAAGGTTATGGCGTTGTGTTGCGGTCAAGAGCGTGAAATACTCCTTGTGAGAAGGAAGTTTCTCGAGAATGATGGTGGCAGCTTTGGCAAACTCGACAAAGGCGGCCTCGAGGTCACCGGCCTCATGGAAGGTTCTGCCCGCCTTGCGGAATCCATCGGCAGTTTTGAGCCATTGTTTCAAGCCCTTTGAGGGGTCCCACAAGTTGTGTGTAGCTCTATTCGCTAATTCAGCGATACAAAAAGGTCTGCGTGGGGACGAGGAGGACTGCGGGGATGGGCGGGCGAAGGAGGAGGTCATGATGGCACTTGCGGGCAGAGCGCCAACTTGACACAAGAACGAAAGACTATTCTTGGATTGCCTTTTCTGGTGTCGCAATCACAACTCGACCCGCAACGTCCATCAGCGTTTCAGCTCACAATTAGCACAGGTTCAAAATAGAGATGCGGTCCATAGACCAGCGTCGAGGATGGACATTCGTTGGAGGCGTATTCCTCTTGTTTATGATGGCAGGTCTTTTTTCTGCCAGCGGTGACCGCAAACTCGCGAGCCGAACAACAGCGCGAGCGCGTTGGTCTTCGTCCAACTGGCTCTCGCTCACGCCAGCCACCAGCACGATTACCACGCACCCCATCAGCACGCTCATGGACAACGCCAAGATCACGTTTAAGAAACTCCTCGCAAAACAGAGTAGGACACTCCCCCAGGCCGTTGCCGAGTATAAGCGCCGTTATGGCCGCGATCCACCTCGAGGATTCGACCAATGGTGGGAATTTGCGAAGGAGCGCGACTTTAAACTCGTGGACGAGTTCGATGCCATCGTGGATGACCTCGCACCATTCTGGACTTTGAGCGGCCAGGAGCTGCGTCACAGAACCCATCTCGTACGACCGACTACTTTTCTGCTCAGGTTGACACATCTTTGACAGTATCAACAGATGGGACAATTGCCTTCTATTACTCTGGTGCGCATCCAGAATGGCAATGCCTCTGAAGTCGAGGTCAACAAAGCATATGTTGACACCGAGTCTGGCTATCGAGCCCGTGGGTTCTGTGAACTCCTTATGAGCTTTCAAGACAAGGTGCATGCGAACTGCGTGGTGTAACCGAAGCGGTGTTAACTATGTTTTAGCTGCCCAACATGGATTTCACGATCAACGCAAAAGCAGAAAGTCGGGTGCTTGTCCCTTGGGAACATGTGCAATTTCCCAACACCACAGTAAAAGACCCTTCTGGTATGTATTCGTCGCATTGATCGTGTATATGCTCATAACTTGGCCTCGCGGTGGTTTGACAGAGGTGTTGGATGACTTTTCCCCCGACTGGCCAGGTCTAGGCGGCGGCGTTTGGGAGGCCTACCGACGCACTTGTCCTCCGCGTAGCCCGGCGCGTCAACTATATACCTCGTATCGCGACCCAACTATCCAAAAATTGGACGCTCCTGTAGCCAGTTCCGACAATCTCTTCTCATTTGCAAAGACTGTTGACGATGATTACGACTTTTGTGAAAACCCATGGGCTCACTACTCACAGGGACACTTTTTCTCTGATTGGCGAACAATTCCAGTACTCGGCCCCGTGTTTTCTCCATCAAAAGCCAAAGGGTTTGCAGACATTAGGATACCCAGTCACTACTATTTCTGGCCGACTTCTCGGTACACATATGCGTATGATCCTGATACCGAAGGTGTCAAGGAAATTGACGACTTGGAAGTACCTTGGGATACGAAGAGTGATCTTATCTTCTGGCGTGGCGCCACGACTGGAGGAGGTCACATGCCGCCCGGGTTTACCCCGACTTACCAGCGGCACAGGTATTTATCATTTTTGATCTTGTTGCTAGACTCACTCAGCTAAGATTCGCTCAGATTCCTCCGTATGACACACGAAAGTACATCTGACAACATGACGATTGTGCATGCCTCCCCTTTGCAACCTAACACATTTATCTCGACTACTGTTCCGGCTCGAGATCTTAACAAGGACATCATGGACGTTGGGTTCACCTCTACCGTCGGTAAATACCCAGGTGGCGAAGAGGAGTTACGCAAAGCACACCGTTTTGCAAGCCCTGTGCCTCTGGGCAAACATTGGTGGTACAAATACCTTGTGGATCTCGACGGCATGTCCTACTCTGGACGATTCATGGCATTCATGGCATCAGATAGCGTTGCGCTCAAGTCGACGGTATACAAGGAATACTTTTCTGATTGGTTGCAGCCATGGTAAGAACTAGCTTTGCCGCGTCGACCCGGAAAACTGACGCGTGTTGTGAAGGTTGCATTATATACCCCTATCGTCATCGTATTCAGAGATTTACAATATTCACGCATACTTCTCCGGACCTTCGGCATCGACAATGGCTACGGCAAACGTGACGGTGGAAAGTGAGGCCGATTGGGAGACAGTCAAAACAGAGAGAGACCTACAACTCCGACAAATCGCAAGGGCTGGGAAACAGTGGAAACAATCTCTTGGACGTATCGCCGACATGGAAGGTGAGAACCACGTCATACGATCATCTCATTTCAACATAGATTGACTGCCAAATAGTGTACGTCTACCGTCTCTGTTTGGAGTATGCGCGGCTTTGGGCCGATGACCGGGATGCGATGAAGTTTGTGCTGTGATGTCGATAGATTGGGTTTCTTAGACGCAAGCATTGTCAATGGTCAATCATTTCTTACGATACCGTCCAGCACCACCATTGTTGTATTGATACTTTGACAGTTAGATGGACTTTTATCGCTTTCTTCTCTCCTTTCCTTCTCTCATGTGTTGTGATCAATGCGATCTTAGAGTCACGGCCGTAGCTGATGAAACTGATGGGTTTCGGCCTACCGCATTTAGAGACGGAAAAAGGTTGGTACTCCAGGGACCGCGTGTGCCGGCGTTGAGCGGGCTTACCTTGTATCTTTCCCCCGCATGCTCAAAACAGTATCAGTGATATGCAAGACATTGACTCACAGATCCGCAACTGTTTAATGCTCGTGGACGTCAGGTTCGATACGAGAGGTGCGCATCAACTCAGCACTTATTCTCCAAGTACTTTCGTGCAGTGCTGTTGGCAGGTTCACCGCTTTGTGATGGTATGGCACTTGTTGGCTAGTCTCCGCACAGCGGCGCGGGTCGTCGTGAAGGCAATGTCTTTTGAAACAAAAGCTCTCGCCAAGGTGGCATGGAATCCTAGGGTACGAGCGAACACGCAAATGTTAATAACACCTCACTTTTTGGCAAGTTATTAACACGTTATTAACAGTCGCCATGGTCTCGGATTCGGCGACACCGATTAATCATGGCTGGGTGGCCCTTTCAAGTTGCGAAGTGACCACGGTCATCGGCACTGCATCAAAAAACACATCGCAGTGCCTGTCCGGGGGGCTGAAGCTTGAACCAATAAAATAAAACAAATTCAGGGCTGGCTACAAGCTGGCTGACCTTGCACCGGAGTGCCATGCGGATCTCGGAGTTCGAGATTCTACGGAATGAAGTACTAGAACCAAGTGCACATGGCTAGTCGTCTTGACACCATCGGATGTTGCCGTGGCCCTCCTGTTTTACAGCTGCCGCTTAACCCGTTCACATCACTTGATCAGTGACCATTTTCAATACCATGGGAATGCACCAATGTTTGTATTCTCACAAGACCACCTGCCATCTCACATTCGATGCGGTCTCGCGGTCAGTATCGCAGATGGACGTTTATTACAGGCGTCCTCCTTGTCTTCATGCTGGCGGGTCTTTTTGTTGCCAGTTACGACCGTAAAGCTGTTGACAGAGCACCCCCCCAAACGCCCTGGTTCCCGTCCAGATGGATTCCGTTCGTGCAGGACACGGACACGATTACCGGACACCCTATCATCCAACTCATGGACGATGCCAAGGTCGCGTTTACAAACCGTCTGGCAAGGCAGAGCAAGAGACTCCCAGAAGCAGTCGCAGAGTACACACGCCGCTACGGTCGACCTCCACCTCGGGGATTCGACCATTGGTGGGAATTTGCCATGGAGCACGACTTTAAACTCGTAGACGAGTTTGATGCCATAACCGAAGACCTTGCCCCATTCTGGAATTTGAGCGGTGAAGAGCTGCGTCGAAGAACCTATCTGGTACGATTTGACTCGCAGTTTTTGTTCAAGGCGACGCAGTGCTGACGACGTAGACAGTTGGGTCAGTTGCCTTCTATCAATCTCGTGCGCATTCAAGACGGAAATGTCTCCGAGATTCGACTTGAAAACGGATTCGTCGGTAGGGACCGTAGTGATCGGTCTCTTGGATTTCGTAAACTGCTCAAACGCTTTGGAGACAAGGTACGTGCAAGCTCTGCAGTGCGGCTGAAGTCGTAACTCTTCTTGTAGCTGCCCAACATGGATCTCGCGATCAACGCGAAAGCAGAAGGTCGAGTGCTTGTTCCTTGGGAATACTTGCAATTCCCCAACGACACGCTACAAGACTTCTCTGGTATGCGCTTGTCGTAATCATCTGTTCATACGTTCATGATCCAACCATCCGGTGGTCTGACAGGGTTGTTGGATAAATTTACGCCTGACTGGGAAGATCAGGGTAACGTATGGCAGGCCTACCGACGCACATGTCCTCCAAGCAGCCCGGCACGACGACTCTATAGTTCTTATCGTGATCCAAACATTCAAAATGCACGCGATTCTTCTGCGTTTGTCAAAACTGTCGAGGTTGATTACGACTTTTGTGAAAATCCATGGGCTCGCTACGCACAGGGACACTTTTTCTCCGATTGGCGGACAATTCCGTTCCTCTCTCCCGTGTTTTCCCCCTCGAAAGCTAAGGGGTTTGCAGACATTAGGATACCGAGCCACTACTACTTGGGCGGGAGCTCTCGGTATACATACGCATTCGATTCGACTACCAGACTGGTCAAGGATATTGATGACATGGAAGTGCCTTGGGATACGAAGACTGATCTTATTTTTTGGCGTGGTTCGACAACCGGAGGAGGCAGTACACCGCCAGGGTTTGCGTCATCTTTCCAGCGGCATAGGTATTTGTCAATTTCATACCATCGTTGAACCTACTCAGCCCAGCTTCACTCAGATTCCTTCGTATGGTACACGAGAGCGCAGCCAATAATGTGACCATCGTACATACTTCGCCTTTGCGGCCTGACACCTTCATTTCGACCACGGTTCCGGCCAAATATCTCAACGACGACATCATGGACGTGGCATTCGTCTCCGTTCTTGGCGACTACCCCGGTGGCGAAGAGGAACTCCGCAAAGCACACCGTTTTGCAGGCTCCGTACCACTGGGCAAACATTGGTCGCACAAATATCTCATCGATCTCGACGGCATGTCCTACTCTGGTCGATTCATGGCGTTTTTGGCGTCGGATAGTGCCGTACTCAAGTCGACGGTGTACAAGGAGTACTTTTCGGATTGGATCCAGCCATGGTAGGTATTCGTTTTCCGAGTCGCTGACTGGGGTGCATGGGCTGATAGATGGGTGCGTGCTTGCGAGGTTGCACTATATTCCTTTGTCGGCGTCGTATTCAGAGATTTACAACATCCACGCGTATTTCTCCGGGCCGTCGGCGTCGACGATGGCCATCACAAACATAACAGTGGAAAGAAGGGCCGACTGGGACGCCATCAAGCAAGAGAGGGATGCACAGCTGCGTCGCATCGCAAGAGCGGGAAAACAATGGAAGCACACGCTGGGACGCGTCGTTGACATGGAAGGTCCGTGTATCGTATTGTGTGCCGTTGGACGCAGGTTGAACGGTTGACCTTGCACAGTGTACGTGTATCGACTTTGTTTGGAGTATGCACGGCTTTGGGCGGATGATCGGGATGCGATGGGTTTTGTGCTTTGATGCCCACAGATTCGGATTTTATTTTATTTCATGATTGGATATACTGCATCATTGTATCAATTTACACGGGAATGTCGGATGGCATGACTAGCTTTGGATAGCTTGCGGAAGAAGTTTGTTCACCAACCGGAAATGACTTGCAATACTGAACATGAAAAATTTTACCCCTCAGCCATACGAGAATGACAACCGCAAGAAGGTTGCAAAGAATCGATTACGCAGACGAGGCAACCTCCGGTTCCTGGACCGTAAGAGGGTCTATCTGCGCAAATCGTGCATACTCGTCTCATCTAGGATACTGCACGAGCACCTTTGATCTCGTCCAGCTGCCAATGGCGGTCTCTTGTTGTAGAAGCGTAAATAGTCAATCAGCCGCATTCCAGTGTGTCAGGCGTCGCGGACAAAAGAAAACGAGGCATACCTGAGTGCTGACTCCGCTGTTGAAATATCAGGTTAGTTACAGTTGATTTCATTGAGACATTGATAATGCGAACTTATCAATGTCTCAGTGAAATCAATTCTTTCCGAATCGCAGAGATGGCCAGGAAGCCTCAGGCTGGGATCACGTCCGAAATGATAGGCCAAATGATCAGAACCGCCGGAACATACCGAGGGCGCTACGCCGCACGCGTCTGACTTCATTTTTCACAATTTTACAGCATGGCTTTCTACGTGCAGGGTCCATGGGCTCGGACTAATCCAGTCCACGCCTTTCAGCGTCTTTTCATTGGCAACCCAGGTTTCTCAAGTGCGACATGTCCGCATCAAGCACACCCCCATCATCAATCCGCATTACAGGCGAGTCACTGTTCGGCTGCTCAGATGTGAGCCTGAGATGGCGAATCCATCTACTTAGCTGTCACGGTCTCCCGAGATTCTGCTAAACCCAAACGCCTAACCGAAGGGGAACTTCGCATTGGGGCACACAAATACGAGTTAATTTCTGACCAGGATGGGAAACTACGCCAGGATCTCCAGATGTATGTTTATCGCCTGAACCACTCCAGTCTCTAAGTTCCTTCATCCAGCGAACTGTTATGGGATGCCCGTATAACTTTACACTACAAGAGCCAAGGGTTATTGAAAAGGATGCAAATTCGAACGCTAGATACCCAGCAACTTTTTGCGCAATATGTCGGGACTCCAACTCGAGGTGTTTTTTTTTGTCAATGGTTACCGATACCCTCCGTATGAACTTTGAGTAGATTTGTCGGTGACCCAAGATGGCATTCGCGTCACGTTTAGCTGCCAGGATACTGAAACCCCCCTCTCTGGACTTCAGACTACAGAAACCATGACTTCTGCGGACCATTCCTCTGGGACCTTATCCCCCACAACCCAGTCCATTCTCGAAGATTGCCCCAAGTAGGTTTGATATCTCGATCTCCCCACATTGATTCTGACCCTTGCATTTAAGATTCCGTATCTTGGTTATAGGCAAGGTGAGGGTATTATGATTGTCCAAACACGTGCCCAACCCGACCCTCCCATCAGAGCGGTGTAGGAAAATCAAGTCTAATCAATAAAGCCTTTGGGATTGAAAAAGCGGTAAACACCTTGATCAATTTAATAGTGTGTTGTTCACTAGCTTTCCATCAGTGCTCCTCTTCTCTCCAGCGCGGAAGAGCAAATATCGAGGAGGGACTTGAATCGCCTGTCAATCAACGTTTTATCCTTCATGATTCCTTAGGCTTCGAGTCGGGAGAAAGGGACAATTACAACATCGTGAAGGACTTTATCCGACGTAGGCAAACTGGAATTCTTGGAGACCAATTGCATGCAGTTTGGTGAGTTGACTCGTGATCATGTGTGCTCGTGGTTGAGTTTCTTCAAGGTTCTGTGTTCAAATTCCTCGGGCCGGCGGACGGCTACTCGAGGTAGCTGCTGAGGACTTTTTCCGATCGAAAAAGGGAACCATGGGAACCAGTTTGTGTCTCATCTCAATGCTCCCATATTTTGCTCAAGTTTGCTACAGTACCCCTCATTGTGGTGTATACGATGCTAGACTCGTTTGTGGATCAGTTGACGATGCAATTTGCTGTGTCCTGTCACGGAGCACTCGATGAAGACAGCCTCACTAAGAAAGCTTGCCTGGGAGCAGTTTCCATCATCAAAGAACGGCATGAAGAGATCACTCAACTCGCAGGAGAGAGTCTTCCATACGAGGTTGTTTCGAGTAGGTGCATCATAACTTGGTGGTTCGCGCTCGTCTCTCACATTCCTCTGAACCCCGACAGCCAGAGATCATTACAATTACACTCTCCAAAATTTGGTCGAATTAACCTACCAGCAAGTTGGGATGCCTAACACACGCGAGGCACAGATTACATCAGTAGTAACGCTGATGGCGCAGAGGGTCGCTCCGCACCTCAAAATTCAAGGGTCCATCGAGTAAGACTACTTTTCGAGTGCTTGCCTTGTCACTGGCTCATTTTCACGCAGTATTGGAAGGCGAAGTTCGGTCTTTCCATTAGATCAGAAACATACCATTCACCTTTGGTTCCAGAATACTGGAAAGCTTTGAGGACAAGCCCCAACTTTAGAGGACACACCATACGGGATTGTCTTTCTGTAATCCATGCCGACATTATCGCTGTCTGGAATTTCAATGATCCCGCTCGTGTATGCAATGCCCTCGGCGATCGCCACGTATTTCGTTGATAACACGTCCACAGCACCTGCATGACAATAAATTCAAGGAGCTTGTCATCAAAATGGTGGAAGAAATGGAGATGCGTTCCGTCCCTGACCCTAATAGAATCCTGTAGGCCTCTTTGTCGTGCAACTCCGCCACACTAACCGGTATTCTGTACCAGTGCTCTAGGTGGCGGCTCACTAGTAGCCGCAGTCTCTGGCTTCCTGGCAGCCGTATCGAACCCTGCAGCACCAATTGTTCTCCCTATCGTCGCGGGTGTTGCTGCTGCTATGTGGGTCTATGATGTCTACCAGAACGTGTGAGTTTACCGATCACCCCACGAATGTGCTCGATGACTTTGGAGCGTATCAGGAAAAATGTTCAACAAATATTCATGGCGTTCATCGTTGATCTGACCCATATCATGGAGACGCTCTTCATTCTTACAGGTCGCGACCACAAGAAGCTCACCCGCCGCACCGTCAAGATCGCTTACTCTACTTATTACAACTCAGGCGTGAAGAACCAGGCGCACGCTGAAATTCAAGATTTCAGGGAGTCGGATCGTGTGGGACGGGATGGCGCGTTGGAGATGGTCGAGTCTCTGATCAAGCCTGAGCGGAACGGTGATTCGGCGGTCAAGGATTACTATGCGGACGTTCACAAGTTGGATTTGCGGAAGCTGGAACTGGACAAAGAAGACGAGGGGTGGTGACCGTTTGCGTGTTAATACGGTGTTATACGATAGCGCGGCTCAGGCGATGCGTCGGGATGATCGGTAGTATGTACATAATCATAATTATGGTCTGGCACACTTGCCCAAGATGACAGATGCCCGCAGATTGGTTCAGTCTCCAGGGTTATAGAGTTGTCGATCCAAAGACTCGGCTTCGATACGTGCCAGTGCTGGTTGGTAAAGCGCTGGCGATGTCAGCGTGCTAAAGAAACCAATGGGATGCCATATACTACGTCTCATTTACATAAGTGGAGCAGTTCACCATCCGGGCCGGCCCGGGTGTGGACTACTAGTGTCAGCTGGCGTGCAGAGCGTGGCAAAGTAGCCACGCTCACAAAATTAGAGTGTTCGTAAGTCAACCCTTCGTGAAGTCGAGTTATCCTTCTGATAGGGCTTCCCCCTGGACGTTGTGATCCCGGACAATGTTTTCCATCTGCCATGTTGGCGTATACTGTCTAGCTTGCCGCCATAGTCGACCACCCATGGGGAGTTCTACGCGAGAGCCTACCACTCAGGAAATAGGACAGCCGATTGCTTGGGTATAGGCACGTTGCGACGGATCAAACCGCGCAGGACGAAGCATGGGTATTTCTGGGAATCCTGGGATGCATGAGGGCTCAGGGCACATGGTATACATAAACCACACAAGCGGAGTCGTTGGAACCGAATTACTTTGACAGTGGTTCGGGCAACTCGTGATCGGTTTCAACCACACTATAACCGATGTCCCCCAAAGCCGAAGACGTACGCTCATCTCAGTCGCCACGAAACACCTCGCACGAGAAGCGCCTGACGCAGGACAATGACCCAAAACGAGGAGTGTTTGAAGAGATCGTGCAGTACGCAGCAGCAGGCGAGATCTCAGAATATGCAGTTACGATCGAGGGGGAGGAACAGACGACCTGGTTCGTTTGGCTTCTTGTCTGTTGTTGTACCATCTCCGGTTTGCTCTTTGGTGAGTTCAACAGTGGACGCTTTGGTGTCGTGTGCTAATATTGTCAAACTCGCAGGCTATGATACTGGCGTCATCTCCGGTGCGCTTGTGACAATACAGGGCGACCTGGGGCCAGCTGTCCTTTCGAATGGTCAAAAGGTGAGGTTTTGTGGATGGTGCGCTTCTTTCTGGGGTATTGGACTTATGTTCTACACTAGGAATTCATCACTTCGGCGACGACATTGGGTGCCTTGTTAGGTGGTCTCGTTGCAGGTGCCATGTCAGACTGGACAGGTCGTCGTCTCGTTCTCAGCATTGCGGATGTCATCTTCATTGGTGGCGCCATTGGTCAAGCCGTCTGCCATACCGTATGGAGCATGGTAAACTTGTCTCACTCCCTCCCGTCTCACGCAAAGTGACGATTCATCCCCTCTGCTCAGATTGGCGGTCGTTTCTTGATCGGTGTCGGTGTTGGCCTGGCATCCTGCATCGCTCCACTCTATATTCAAGAACTCTCCCCTACGCGACTTCGAGGCAGAATGGTTGTTCTCAACGTCGTCATGATCACATTTGGACAAGTCATAGCGTATGGGATCGACGCTGGTTTTGCCAACATCAGCGGTGGTTGGCGGTGGATGGTGGGATTGAGCGCAGTGCCCGCCGGATTACAGTTTGCTATGCTGCCGTTCCTTCCTGAATCGCGTGGGTGCTTTGGATTTTGCACTGGAGCGTTTATGTCGCACTAATTCATGGATGTTGGACTTGCTGAAACAGCGCGTATCTTGGTACGCAGAGGAAGCATGGAGGCCGCTTATAGCGTACTTGCTCGCGTGTATGCGACAGCCACCCCGGAACAGGTCGAGAGCAAGGTAAACAAACCGGAAACGTGTTTTGCACGCGGAGCTGATCGTCTGACATATTATGATTAGTTGAGCGTTCTTCATGCAACCGTTCGACAGAGCATCCAGATTGCCAATTCCACCACCTTTTTGCAACGACTCGCATCAATGCTCTGGATTCCCGCAAATCGTCGTGCATTAAGTACGTTTTTTTGAACTAACCTTCGTTGGTTCAGGCCCTAAGCCTAAAACAGTCATTGCTTGTGGCATGCAAGCATTTCAACAACTTTGTGGATTCAACACACTCATTTATTATTCGGCGTCACTTTTTCAGGAGATCGGGTTTAACCAACCTACCGCAGTCGGACTTATCATTTCTGGAACCAACTTTGTGTTTACCCTGATTGCGCTCAAGTTTGTATTGGATCAATCCTCGGAGAGACGAGGCTCACGGGCTATTTTAGGTGGATCGATATCGTGGGTCGGAGACGGATCATGTTGTACTCTGCTCCTGGGATGATCGTTGGATTGACTTTGGCCGCCGTTGCATTCCACTGTGCGTATTCGCGCTCACTCTCATTACTCTCAAGTCAATGTTGACACTTCATAGTCATGACTGAACACACGGGGAATGTGCTCGTCATGGGCGAACACTATCCTCTAGTCTGGTCTGCCATCGTATTATTATCCATGATCATCTTCGTTGCGTCGTATGCCACTGGACTGGGAAACGTGCCCTGGCAGCAAGGCGAGCTCTTTGGGTTGGAAGGTGTGTCCTTGGCAATATTGTTTTTTCGCAATTCGATCCGCTCATCTCTCCGCGGAACCCTGCTCTGGTCTCTTGTCTAGTGCGCGGCATCGGTACCTCGCTCGCGACGGCTTCTAATTGGGGTGCTAACCTCATCATCAACTCGACGTACCTCACGCTCATGGCAAAGATCACTCCTTCCGGGGCTTTTGGATTCTATGCAGGGCTTTGTCTGCTTGGGTACATCTTTTGCATATGTTGTTTCCCCGAGACGGCCGGGCTAAGCTTGGAGGAGGTGAGGTGGATCTTTGAAGATGGGTTTGGAATTCAGCGGAGCAAGGAGCTGAGAGAAAGGAAGCGAGCATTGAAGGAGGGAATGGTGGTAGCAGGGGAGTTGGACAGGGCTCAGGAAATTGCAGGGAAAAGGAGCACAAGGGAGAAGATGGGAATCGTGGGATGATACAGGGATACGGATGACCATCGTCAAATCTCCAAGCAAGGTTTGTATGATGTACCACTGCCATTCCTCTACACCGAACTGGGACTTGCGTGCATACCACTCACTAGATCTACCGTTTTCAAGCTACTTGGAATACATTATATATCAGACTTTCTCTACACACAAATATAATTTCACCCCGTCTTCCTTTGCCGAGGACAGTTGCCCTGAGCAGGAACCCTGGCATGAGTGTCACGCAGATCATTCTCGGCGTCTTGAAATCTGCAAGTTCCAGGGCCTGTCGCCTCGAGACCGTGGAGATGTGAGGCAATTACAGAGCAGGACGCATTTGGCATACCAAGAGGAACTAGCCGCATGCCCAACAAATCATTAATCAATTCACACGGTGTACAATTCTATGCCAATGTTTCAAACGCTAACTATCCAAACTTTAACTGTGACTGAACACCCGAATGAATTTTTTTAGAAACAAGATACGGTCCTGGCCTTGTGCAGACACAGCACCATGCCTAACAATGACGCAGTATAGACCTTACGTTGACTGCCTTGCACTTCCAAGCAGAAGAGGGACAAGCTACCGGTTCGCGACAGCAGTGCTATGATGGCTACAGGTACTCTGCACGGATGCAGAAGTCACCATCTGACCCGTGGAAATCCAGAACAAATCATATCGCGATTTAAGTTTGGGATCTACCTGATAGGTGAGTTAGTAGCGACCTACCGTGACATGTGTGAAATTCGAATGACAGCAGCTTAGCGATTAACCATCCATCATGTTGCGTACCCATGCACTCGAAATGCGGCGTAGGCCAAAAATTTGCTCCCAATCCACGCGGGTGATTTGGGGTCGATATCTTTGACTAACATATCCGTCTGTGATTGGAGGTGAACGTTATTACTATCCACGACAGGTTGACTGGCCACGGATCTTTATGCCAGTGCCCAATAGAGAAAAGTAGGTGGTTGTCCTGTCGAAATTTCTATGACCACTGCCTGGCCGAGCCGTGGGCGTGTCTGGCCATGCGTTAGATTTTTGCAAGTACCACCGAACCCGAATTATCACGAACCTATGCAGTACTTTGACGCACCCTCGGTGCCAGACGGTAGTGACAGCGGGGAAGTCCGCGTTGCCTCAAAGCTTGTTACGCGTTTCAGCAAATGACCTGCCGATGCCACTGTCATCAAGGTCGTGCAAGGATTCGCTGAAACTTGAAGGCCACACATGCGACAGGATTCTCTCTTATTTCACCTCGTCGCCATTTCTCACTCCCCTTCTCTTCGTCGTCGTTCCTTCTGCGCGTGCTCCATCCATCTCGCTTGACATCTAGCTTGGAATTCAACTACCCTTCAAGTGATCATGTCCACTACGGATTTTACAAGTTACATGCAGACGCTTTACGTGAATAACTGTGTGTCTCGTGCGTCAGACCTATGTTAGTTGATTTCGAGTCTGACAATTTGCTAGTTATGTCGATTGTTGCGGTTGTATATGACTTCTGTATGTCAACTCCTGTTGACCCTGACCGAACTGACATCTACCGTCACCAGTTCTTACCCTTCCGGCTGAGGTATTTATGTGTATCCTTCGAGCCTCTTGCTCACTGAACATTGTTTGGCCGGTCTTTTTCTGCAGATAGATTATATCTGGGTAAGCCAGTGCCTCAAGGACGTGACACACCATTGATAAGGTTACAGAAGAGGCGATGGACTTGGGTCTCTACCATCTTCCTCCTTGTATGTCTCAATTCACCTTGGTCATCCTCACACTTGCTATATTCCAATTTAGATCCGTTATGCAGGGTTATACTCATGCATGTATGATCACTAATTTGCTATTCTTGTCTTGTATTGACCTAATCTAACATCAAGTACACTTGCACTAAGTATGCCTAATTTTCTCATGTTGGCCGGTCAGTGTTGATTACAATGAACTTTCAGATGGTACTTCCTGGGTGCCTGGTCCTTTGTGGGTGAGATTTTCACTCTACTTGATTCTGTCAAATTCCTTGTTGACTAGATACTGCATGCATATCATCAGATGTATGTATTTCATATTTATTCTTACAAGACTTATATCTCTTGAATAGCTGTGAGTTGTTATGATTCCTAGTGATTCCATATCTGAACTAGGCTTTTGTTGGCAAGGTGACATGTTGAATTTTGGACCTCTTTGGGCTCTCCTCATCTTCACACTTGCTGCTGACTGTAAGTGGTGCCTGCACTTCTCTATATGCCAACTCATGAAAATCTATCACAGTGATGATGCTCCTTCGAGTCTATGCATTGTATGACAGGTCAAAAAAAATCCTTGCTGTTCTTCTCTTCATTTATGTTGGAGAAAGTGTTGTTGACATTATTTGTGCTGGCATATACTCCAGACCTGAGGCTACAGTTGGTGAGCTTTATTTTGTTTTCCTTACTACCAAGACAGGTCTAAAACATTCAAATTTGGCTGTTGTCCCCCAGTGTTTATTGCTCCTTCTCCTAGTCCACCATTGTGTGGATTGAAGTACCCTTCATATGAGTGGGCCAGATATTCTGTCCTTCCTCTGGTGCTTCTGCAGACTGTGATGTGCCTCCTGGTCATCTATTATTGTCTTTCAGAATCATATCAGACATATGTAGTGACAGGAAGATGGCACTTCACCAAGTCCATCACACTTTTCCTCCAGCAAGGCATTCTTTGCTTCATTGTGTGAGTTTACTAAATTGAATGTGGATGGAACTGATGATTGCTTGATTTCACAGCAATTTCTTGTATGCAATGATTACTAGGGATCTCTTCAGCATTCCTTTCAGTCAATCCCTTGGCCTCATTCTATCATATGGTTTGAATGCTCTCATATTTACATTGAATCCCAGGTTCATGTTGAGCCTGAGGGAGATGTATGCTAACCCAGTTCATACATTGTGGGTTGACAGTGGATTTGGCCTGACTTCAGGTCAGATTCCAGTCACAGTGACAAGTATTCAATTTGGAGGGCAGAGGCAAGGTGTTGAGGAGTCTGAGGAGTCTGAGGAGGTGCCTATGGAGGAACTGCAAAGGGAGAGACATGTATGATGGGATACATGTAATCAAGTATGTTCAGGAACCCACCTCTTCTTATCAATGTTCATCTTTAGTGGAGTATAGTCTGGTATTAAGAGCACCATTTGTTTGGTAATTTCCTAGTCAAAACTTGAGGTACACTATCAGTGGCTCTACCCAGGTATTGGAACCCTGATAACGTGAGAACAAGAACTAGACATCTATCTATGTCAATATTGGCCATGTCAGACTGGATGTCCTGTCCAATCCTAAGCACCATGGTTGTTGTATGACATTGCGGAAGACCTCACCACTCGTTCACTCAAGGAAACACCTGATCAGTGGTCATACGTGCTTGTATACATAACAAACAGACGACAGGCAGTTTTTTTTTCTATTTCCATGTGGTCTCAAGTAACACGTACTAGGTGGACTCAGAGTCCTTGGTCGCTTTCCAAAATGCAGCCTTGTAGACATACCCGAGCATCGACTGATCATTGCTTGTATAACTCGTCTCTATCGTCCGCTCGTCCTATCGACGATCGACGTCAATGGAAACCATCGCCGCACAAGGAAGAAAACGCCAACGCACACTCAGCCGAAACCCCATCTGGCGTGCCAACGCTTTCACTTCTTCGAGATCCAACTCTATCGACGGATCGTTGGTATTGTTGTTTTCAAAGTGCCACAACAACGGGCCTAGAAAGCGACTTTTTAAAAAGGGTGCTCAAACGGAACGACAAGGTCGTTTAAGAAAAGGGTGTGCATACCGAGATTGATCCAAACGCCACCCGGTGTGAGGATGCGATGGATGACACGAAGATAGTTTACGATGTTCTTGGCCTGCGATCATGTCAGGGACTGTTGGCTGATATGTTTTCGGGGCGGATCGGGACGAGACCTTACAGTATCAATGAAAAAGCAAGTGAGTACAGCGTCCCACTTCCCGGAATGTGGTTCGCTCTCGTCCGTGTCCTCAGCACCATATATCTCCTCAAAGTCACCTGGAGTGGGGCTGTAAGAAGGTAAGACAGGAATCAAAGAGGTTCGAGGGCATACCCGCTACCAGGGAAAAGTCGGAACCGGGGGGTAGATCGGACGGGAGTACGTCGGGGATTTTAACGGGTCGAAGCAATGCTTCTTTGGTAGGGATATTCGAGAAGGAATGGATGTAGGGGTATATGGTGTATTCCCCAATCGACTCGGTCCTTGGCAATCGGTTAGGTGGAATGTAGTGATGCAAGGTCGTCGGCGTACCTGTTGAGGATTAGATACGAGGAGAGGAGCATGTAATGCGAGAACTCGTTTCCTTGACAAGCAAAACCTGGTATCGGAATCAGTTCTGTGCCTCGATTGCGGAGAGTGGAGGTGTTCAACCAAGCTTTGCGACGTCATACGCCAACCTCCCCAGACCAGCTCCTGGGACGAGGACTCGAATCGTCTGCCTAGTGTATTCGAGTCAACAGCTAATCCAGCCCGGGTAAAAAAATGTTGACGCTAACCTGTCTCGACCCTCGAAATATTCCTCGAGCGCTCTTTTCATCGGCTCGTAGCACAAATCACGCTCGGCCTTCCCCTGGTGACGAATCCATGACGAATGGCAAACCGAGAACAATTCACGAAAACACGCACCTCTTCACTCCAGTCGCGAACAAACTGCTTGAGTGTGCTCCTCAACTTGTCCATGTCGAAGTCGGTGGCTTTGTACCTCGCTTGTCCGTGTCCATGGTGTCCCCTTGGATCTGTCGTTTTCGTATAATCAAGGTGGTCTTGAGCGTGGCTATTCACGCAACGTTCATCTTCAGCTGAAAAAAGAGTCGACTAAGAGCGCCTGACGAGCGACGCGTAATCCGAACCATCCTACCTTGCCCAGTGGTACGGGATGACCGCCGCTCCGAAGTTTCCAACAGCACGACCTCCTCTACCCCGTCGTCTGTGTCGAGGTCATGCCCGAATATCTCTGGATTCGCGACGACCTTACGCAAAAATTCAGCGTTGATGAGGATGGCGGCGTCAATCGCTTGAAGTTTGCGTCTATAACCTATCGAATCGAGCAACACCTTGTCTGCGTGAGGCAGTCTGTATATATCCTTTCTGCGACGATTGTTGGCGGTCAGCTGTGAAGCGATGGCGACCAGGGTCAGGAACGCATTCTGCAACTGCTAGACGATGAAATTCAATGTACCGAGTACTGAGCGTATTGTTGAAATGTGGCAACGACTTTCGAAAAGTGGGCTTGTTCTTCTGCAATGTCTTCTTCCGAGAACTGAGGCGACATCGTACTTTATACTACACAAGGAAACGATAAACGATGATGGTTCGGCTATCGGATCGAGCCACGTGGGTTTGTTTGTTTCTAAAGCTGTTACCAAACAAACGTCCTGGTCATCTTCCCTCCTCCACTACACCGACCATGGTACGTCCATATGTTGCCTCAAGATAAATGCTGACTGCTATCGATAATAGGCACGTAATGAAGAAAAGGCACAGTCCATGCTATATCGCTTCCGCGAAGCCCAAGCGGCAGAGCTGGGTCTCGGTACTCGCGGGGACAAGCGGCCCAAGATGGCCAGCGCATGTAAAAGCCTCCGTGAATGCGAACGCTGGAGGGGAGAGATCCTTCGCGAGATCAGCAGAAAGGTGTCCAAGATCCAGGATTGTGCGTTCCGTCGCCTCGTCTGACGTCCATGCTTTGTTTTTTTTTTTTGCTCACCGCAAACGTCGATTGCAGCCGGTCTGACGGACTATGAGGTGCGAGACCTAAACGACGAGATCAACAAGCTCTTGCGCGAAAAACGACATTGGGAGAACCAGATTATTGGGCTGGGGGGTGCGAATTATAGACGGAACGTCGCTATGCTCGACGACGATGGCAAGGAGGTGCCTGGTACCAAAGGATACAAGTACGTCACCCCCTTCTTCCCTTCCCCCGCCCACCTTACTCATCCACTCCTAATCATCTAGGTACTTTGGTCGCGCAAAAGAACTCCCAGGGGTCCGCGAGCTCTTCCAAAGTCGAAAGAAGGAAGAAGAAGAAGAAAACCAAGCGTTAGCCTATTACAAAAAGTTTATGCATCAAGGACCAGCATACTTTGGCGATTTGGACGAAACGCAGTCGGGGAACGAGTTGATCGAGTATGAACAAGAGGCGGAGGAGGCCGAATGGCGGGAGGCACACCAACGTCTTCGTGAGGTGCTGGAGATATCAGAGGCTGATCCCACACCCGACCTCCCTCGAAGTCCCAAGCAGTCTTCGACTAACAAATCATCTGATTCATCACCGGCTGATTCCTCGTCGACGAGCAACGGTGCGAAGCGGAAAGCCGACGGTGATGTTACAATGGAAAACGAGGATGACCCGCCACCCGAGAACACCAAACGATCAAAATCTTCAACGACAAACTTGACTCAGCAACCAGTTGTACAAACTCCGGCATCAAACTCGGTGCAAGCCAACGCTCAACTGGCTGCATCATACATATCATTCCTCTCAGCAGAGGACCTCTTACCACCTAAAATGCCAACGAGGGAGGAAATGGAAGGTGTACTACTCAAATTACAGAAAGAGGCGCTGGTAAACGAGTATTTTGGGGACTCGTAGCTGTAACTTATACATTTGTTGTATTGCATTGCACATGCTAATGACCATTCACTGCGTTTTGCTACACATTATGGGGAGGTGAAGTGGGGTTTCAATCTCAGCTGAGATCTATCATGGGACAGTCGAGGAGGTTCTGCGTGTCTCGTCTCGACTTGGGACTCCTGACAACCAAGTCGGCTTGTTGTCTGGAGCGGACAATATGAATACGCGATAGATAACGGAAGTATGCATGGACTCACAGTCGCATTCGTAACAGCAGTTTTCGGTTGGTGCTTTGGATATCTAGCGCCGTCTTCATGGCGTGCTCGAACAACTCCGCGCGATGATCCGTCTTCTTCATCTTTAGGATCTGTAAGAGAAAATTGGGTAAATCACCGAAGCTAGCTCTGCATCGACATCTTTACCTTGTTCTGGCTGTCCACACGTGCGTGAATTTGACCACTCTGGATAAGTGCAACGACCTCCCGTTCGACTTCCTCAATGTTCCAACCAAACGCCAATGCCATGCGGTCAAAGCGGATCGTCTCGAATGGTTGGAAGTAGAGCACGACAGCTGTCTGCCTCAATTGTTGAGTGACATCGTTCACGTGGACTCCAAGGTGAATGTCTACATAGTGCCTTGTCTATTCCGATCATTGTGAGGACATAAACGAGAAAATAACAAATAAAGAAATCTCACCGAGTATTTGGAGAGGATATCCAGTGTCGTTTTAAAATCGCTGGCCATATATGCCTGTATAACGTCGCGAACGTATGTTTCCTGCTCAATGTATGCGGAGAAAACGGGATTTTGTAGCAGCTGCACTTTGATGGCAGAGCGAGACAGGCTCGCAAGCGCACATAGCGTCCCGTAGATAGCAATATCGCTTGGAGCAACGAGCTATGTGGATTTAGTCATGTGTAAGGTAGCCAGGCTGGGGCGGCTCCCACCTTGCCAATCCAATCTCCGAGCTGTTCCGGAGGGCCAAGTCGTAAGAATAGCGATGCTGCCTTCTCGTAATTACCCTGTCCGAGATGCGACAGAGCCATGGCGAAATCAAGCTTCGATTGGACATGCTCGCGCTCCGGGTTCACTTTCTTCGATGTCGCTTGGGCCGAGGAAAGAGTTCCCTCCGCATTTCCAGCAATTGTCGCAGCTGTACTTTCCAAGGCTGCATCTGCCTTGTAAATATAAGACGATATATGCGAGTAGTTGCGTTGCTCGATCACGAGCTGCGAATATGATCTCCATGAGCTCGGGAAAGCTGGATGAGTACAACATACCTCGAGAACGGAGAGACACATTTCTAACACGTGCTGACTAGTCGAACAAAACTCGCGCGATTTCGTCAAATGTTTGAGTGCGGAGCCATAGTCGCCAGTGGCACGGTAATGTTCTCCTAGATCACGATGTGCCATCTGATGCCATCATGAGCGACTGTCCTCTCTGATGCACGAACTCGTCCTCACGCACCCGAATGCTCTCCTTGATCATGTTGTTTGTGTATGTCTTGAGCTCCACCTCCAATTTCGTCCGTTCCGCCAGGTTCTTTTTCGTCGTCTCCTCAACCCACGCGGTATCCACGACCACAACGTCCCCGGCAGGCGGCAATCCCTGGCCTTCGGGCAGCGATGCGGCGCTCGCGTATACCGCCAAGGCCGCCTGGACGAGCGAGGGATCGCGAAGACGGTAAATGTGGTTGAACACGAGCTTCAACACTTGTGGGGCGACGGAGGGACAAGAGCCAATGATGGAAAGCAGTCTGTCTACCGCCGTCCGACCTGCGTAGGGTTTGTGAGCGTGACTATGGTGGGCGTCGCGGTCGTACTTGCCTGTGTAGCTGGCAATGTAGGCGTCGACATCAAAGGGATGGGCATCGTCGACGGGGCGAGCTCGTCGTCGTCGAGGTTGTTGTTGCGTCGGATATTGGTTCGCAATTTCGGAGTCGATCGGGTCAACGTCCATCATGTTGGTGACAATGCAAAAGAGCCTACTTTCGGAGATTATAGGAGTGTGTACCGATGTCTAGATCAGTCATGTTGCCCTTGTCGGCCGCTATAACTGCGGGCACTTGGCACAGTTGGTAGCGCGCACGCTTCGCATCGAAGATTGCGTGAGGTCGTGGGTTCAAATCCCACAGTGTCCATGGATTTTTTTATATCCAGAGGGCGCTGTCAGTGAAGCAGCATGTATGTATCGAACGATAGGCATAAACTACTCGAAACGTTTCCATGCATGCTTCTCGTACTCCTTTGGTCTTGCTCTGCGCTTCGTTGGTCTAAAGCAACGTATCTCAGCGTGGGCTAACAAGAAGATAGAAGCACTTACAAGACAGGAACACGGGGCTCAAGTAATGCGCGTTGTTGAAAGCTCACAAATCGATCGCGGAACAAATTTCCTTCAGGCTATCCGCCACAGCGTTAATAGAAACACATCGATGACCTCCAATGCCATACCTTGAGATTCCTGAGACTCTCACTCAGATCCTCACCGATCTGCACCTCAGTATCGTTTTCAGGCACTCGATGTTTTCCAAGCCGATGGCCACCGAGGCCTTTGCGCAGTCTCAACCGAAGGGAAAGCTGTCGTGCTAGCCGAGCCTGTTGCTGGGAATCTGCAAGTTTGGAAAGGTCAGAACGGAGCGCCTTGGCTTGATTGATGGAGTTCAGGAGGCGTTTTCGGAGGCCCTTCTCGGCCAACGCGTGCTTCTAAAATCATCCACTATGGGTCAATGCAACCATGACAAGGCCACTTTCGAGACGAACCTCTGCTTTCTGCTTCGCAATGCGACCACGCTGTTGTTTAGTCTTTTTTGCACGCGGTCGTTGGGGTACTACTGCGGGTGTATTGGCGACCGTTTCGTCGTCATCCTTGATTTCGTCAATGATCATTCCAGCTGGGACACCTTCCGCATCGTTGTGAGCAGCGGGTGCGTGTGCATCTTTGATTTTCTTTCGGGCCTCCAAGAGACGATCAGCCTCCTCTTGTTTCCGTTTCTCGACTTTGTAAGCTTCCATGATCAATTCTTCGTGTGCCTGTACTGGTGGGTTGTAAGAGGATCCTGGGTGGGGAACAGACACGGCAGGCACGTCGATTACATCTCGGGGGTGGTCAACGTCAGGTTTCTATCATGACATCGACAACGAACGTTCAAGATATGATAATCCAGGAGGGACAATGACCTTACCTTGATTGTGCGCTTCTGAACCGTCTCCAACCCATCTGGTATGATTTCATCGATAACCGGTACATCCCACAGATCGTGCCCTCCACTGTGTTTGACAGCATGCGAGACGTCGATGACAGCGCTCCCTGCGCCGAATTCGGTCGGGTCCATGATAGCGTTAAACGGTCCCCTGCGAGGACGTTTCGCGATTCGTAACAGCCTCTCCTTGTCTGCACGGGAAATCTTCCCTCCAGGTGGTCTCGTCGCGCGTGATACGATAGCAGGCACCGCAGACCGTTGGGCGAGAATTTTAGCAGACATCAGCTGCGACTTTGAATACCGAGGTAATGATTTCCGGACTACAGTTCAACGTCTAACGGTCAGGTTCGGAATGCAGAGGCAGGTTGACGATCGCAAAACGCACTTTGCTCGTCACCCTTGGTATCGACGACGAATAGCTGGTCGTCCGTCTGTTTTTGTAATATCGAGCTGCACGATTTGGGACGTCAACATCTGCGTGGCACGAAATAGTACGACTCACCCAACGACCCGTTCCTCTGCCCGAAGGCTCTCCAGCCCTTCTTCAACGGGGTGGATATCGATGTTTTTTCTCCATGCTCGCTTGCCTTTGCGACTCGATTGTAAAAGCTGGGAAGGAGCGCCAAACTTGGATTTGGTTGGTTTGGGGGCCGCCTGTGATGAGGAAGGCGAGAACATGGTCAAACTCATAATAATCATATCGACTGAAGCCAACTTTGCTAAGCGAATTGTTTTAGTTACGTAATCAGGTGCTCCATCGAAGCTGACCTCGGGGGTATCATTAACGATTTATCCATGCTTTGTTACTACAGTCTTAACTCTGGACGGCATGGGAGATTCCCTCTGGTCGATAATGTCCCGTTTCTCGTCTCGCGATAACAGCTCATTTAGCAGTACCAAATGGATCACACAAGGCATCCGAGTCAAAAGTGCTGCCGCCATGCCCTATCGGGAGGCGATCTCTGATGGAGCGGGGGCAGGTGATACAAGGTGTCATTATCCTTATCGAGCGCCAACAAATGTGAGTCGTGCAGCAGGTGATGCTTCGACGATTTTTGTGACACACGTTGTATTTAGCGACCCATTCTTTTGCGGAAGAATGACAGCGCATCATTGTTGAACTGAGGTGAGCACCAGGTAGCAGGTCGCCGTCGCCGTGTGTTTCGGCTTCAATGGGGAACTGATTTCATATACCCCGAAAGGGCTAAGACAAACACGTTTCCCTGGTTAGAAGACGGGAAACCGTCCAAGATCCATTTGGACAGCTCATGTTGTTCGGGCCGCAGAGAGCTGGCGCACGTGAACCTCGTATCAACACCATTCAGCCCACCTTTGCTCCTTCTTTCGTTCTTCGTACTCCAGACATGTCTAACCGCGCCGCTACCGTCCAGAAGAAGTTCGAGCAATTCCGGATTCTCGTTATCGGGCGGGCCAATGCCGGAAAAACTACACTCCTCCAGAGAGTTTGCAAGACGACCGAATCCCCTATCGTTCGCGATCGAGGTGGAAACAAGGTGACCACGGGATTGTTTTATTGTGGACGGTCATTCTCTCCTGACCGATCCCTTCAGATCGAGGCTAATGTAATGGGAACCGATGGAGTGGGTATTCGCAATGTCGCCACCCATGGTTCCTCACCCTTCGCTTACAGCGCGGCGAGCATGAAATCGAGCATGAAATTTCATTCAGCAGCAACAACCGTTTTGTGTTCCATGATTCCTGTGGTTTCGAGGCTGGTAGCGAGGATGAGCTCCGAAAGGTTCAATCATTCATTGAAGAACGTGCAAAGGAACAGAAGATAAGCAAGCGCCTGCATGCTATATGGTTCTGGTTTATGTATCAGCGTCAATGTAAAGATGCACTAATGCTGCTCATTATAGGTATTGTATTCCAATGAATGAACATTGCCGGCCAATTACTGTGGCTGAGGAAGTGTTCTTCTCCAAGTGCGGCACTGGGAAGGGTAAGAAGGATTTCTCCATGAGATTATGTACTGAATGTTAGTAGTGCCGGTAATTTCCATCTTCACCAAGTTTGATGCATTGCACACAGTTGCCTTTGGTGAACTCCGAGAACAAGGGAAGGGAATTCGAGAAGCAATGGCTATGGCACCTGAGTGTGCAAAACAGCTGTTCAGGGACAATGATTACTATGGCATGCTTCAGGGGACAAGATTCCCTCCCAGAAGTTTTGTCTGTATGGCTGGTAAGTAGTCAATCACTGATGTATTAAACACATCAACACTGTTTTAAGGGATGGATAAAGAGGAGGCAGATTGTACCACACTTATCAGCTGCACTGCAGAGGCTCTAGATAATGAGATGTTGGAGATATTGTTGGTCTCAGCTCAGCAGGTCAACTTGGATATTTGTGTCAAGTGTGCAGTGAGAAGGGAAGTCTTGGGTAATTGTCCATTTTGGAGCAAAGCTGATACATTACACATCAGAATATTGCCACAATTGCTGAATAGTATAGACATGCACTATCAACTTGAAGGGGAACATTGTTGGACATTGCAGTCCAGATTTGCAGTCTGGTTTCCACACACATGGGTAACTGTGAAAGTACTTGAAAAATATGGACTAATGAGCATTATATTTGTTTCATACACACAGGTGGTATGTGTCCATGTTTTGGATTGTTCATTGCCATTTCAATCTTGTTGTGTTGACAGGATGTAGGTTGCTGTGCCTGTGATATCATGCCTTTTGCTTACACCATTTGATTTCTTATCTCTGATAGAATGTCAGTTACTATATCTGGGTTTATAGCCTTGCACTCATGCCCACTGCTGTGCCATTCATACTCTAAAAGAAAGTAAGTGTGATGTTCATATCCTGCTTATTTCCATTCCATTTGCTATATAGTGACAGTATGTGAGTGACTGTGCTTATGGTGTTGCTCTTGTATTCATGCTCATTTCCCTTCATGCCTTCTGTTTTGACAGAGTGTGAGTTGCTGTGTCTGTGATGATCTTAATCTAACTGTCATCTCATTTCTCCTGTTCTGAAAGCTGGTAAGTTGCTGTGCCCACTGATATTGATGTCAGTGCAATCATAGTTGATATACACTGTGCACTTAATAGGGGGTAAGTGTTACGCTTACCGCGTTGTGTCGTCTCCTGGAACATGGAGCAGATGGAGGGCGAAATAATATGTGAAAGTGGAGGCAAGACAAAAGAGCAAAGCAGCGATACCAAGCACAAGGAGGCCCGTTTGATAAGGCGACAGTTTGGGCAAGCACAAACTGTCGCTGCCTTCCGCACTCTCGTAAGAGCCTATTGGAAAGGCAAGTGGTCCCAGTTCCACTCGGATATGGTCAAGGCAAGTCAAGCCTTGGTCTGGAACGGACCAAGGGAGAGTTCCGTCGAGAGGGAGAAGTGACAACACAGTGGATTGCGTAGAACTAACTTAAGGAGTTCTACTACTGCGACAGAGGGTTTATATACTAAGCTAGATGGTGCACGGACCATCGGGAAGACTAGGGCGTCGCTAGCGACAGTGAGAAGATCTATGGATCAATGGGGTTCCGCTGTCAGGAAGAGCGGAAGGAAAGGGACAGCGGAATTGTAGGTAAAACACGGAGCTCTGCTGTCAGGAAGAGTGGAACGAATCGGGACAGCGGAGGAATCGGGGAGACATTACCATAGTGACCCTACGAGTCCGAAGTGACTCGTGGTCATACAAGCTCGAGACTGGATGAGTTATAGGGGAAACATCGGATGGGGCTGAGTGCCCCATCGTGAGGAGAGAACGAGTCCGACAATAAGAAAGAAAAAGATCCGGTATCTGGTAATCCGTAACATTAGCCCCTCTCTATGGGGCGAAGTCCCACCTTCGTCTAGCCTTTCTAGTCCCCCTCCTCGAAGGATTCAGCAATCCCCGTCATTGGTCTCGTAATCCGTGAGGTCGTAGGTGTCTTTGATTGACGACCTCTCCCAACAGAACTCCTTGGCATGTCCCTGATGTCCGCATAGGAGGCAGGTCCGGAATGGGCAATCTTTTTGCGCATGACCGGGTGATGGCTTCCAGCAAAATGGGCAGGTATAGCGGGGACAGTTGGGCTGTAGATGGTTCTTGCCGTTGCATACAAAACATTGAAGGTGGTGGTATGGAGAGCTGGAAGGAGTCAGGGATGGCGAATCAACGACGATCGGATTGGTTTTGGTTCCGGATCCGGACTGTGTGGGGACCGGAACAACCAGGGGGTTACCTTTGACTGCCTGCTTGCCTTTGGCGTCCGAAGAGACAAGCCCGCCAAGGACATAAGTCTTTCCCTTGATGGCTTTATGGTTTCGGGTAGTAGGAACGGGCACGGAAGCGGAGCGGTTGACAAGGGGGATAGTGGCGAGGAAGCGGTCCACCGCTCCCCCATCAGCGAAGGGATTCTTGACAGCAGTTCCGGGGTGAACTCCCG
>JBBPTB010000042.1:0-54497 GCA_038093875.1 Boletus tylopilopsis | reverse complement strand
TGGTCTCCTGAAGCATCTTTGTCGTGGTGGATCGGCCAAGCAGAGATGCAATGAATGCTACTCGTCTGCGATAATGATTCCTATCGGTGATACTACCTTGTCTGACGTGCATATTCATCGTGATTCAATGCGCTCGAGGACGTGAACGTGAAGTGGCTGAGGCTCGCGCTCCCGACTCCGAACGGCAAGTGTCTTCAAACAGGGTTCAAGGAGGAAGCCTTGAGGCTCGGATCAACGGATTAGGTTTGGTCCTTACTGGTCCTGCCAGGTCTGGAATCCGGATACAGTCGGTAGCTAACCGTCTCCCTCGTGAGTTATAGGGGGCAATTTGGTACACGAATGGAGTTGTAACCGTCCAGAAGTCCAGTGGAGACGAGCTTCGTCCAAGAAAGCCGTCATCATGACGAGGACGTAGGGTGGCGTCGTTCGAAGGCAACCGGACGGCCATATCTATGTATGTATACTTGGCTCGTAGGGTGAGAAGTTCACCGATCCGGCCAGGAGCATGACTTCAGGCACTGATCTGTCAAAACGGATGAAACAAGTAGGGCCATCGAGGGAACTGGTCGTTGGCATGGGTAATCAGGGGACCTACCGTGTGGCTTTGACAGGGGCAGTTTGACCTGGTGCTACATACGCCGAGATTAGAAAACAGATGTTCTGATCGCCATGATTCTGCCTGTCAGAGGCGCGATTTTGAGGAGAGCATACCTCAACAGAAAGGCTTACTTAAATGAGACGCTTGCAAATTTCTCATAAGCCTGTACATCTGTCGGGAAAAAGGAGGGGCAATATTATGTGACCGGAGATGGACAAGTGGAAGATCATGCCAGGCACAAAGGGGCCAAGGCACACAATCTCGATGATTTTTTGACCGCAATGAAAATGACAAACAAGGAACGGTGCGCGGTGCGCGCAATCAGCATTTTCAAGGCCATGCCAAACTATGAATATGAACAAAAGTGTGCAAGCATGCAGTGAGCGGAACGTGGTAGGTCACCGCGGTCGGTCACCATAGAGTAACTGACGGTATACCGCAGTCTTGTCAACTGTGACAGAAAGACTTAGAAGTGATTGTTTCGTCGAGGCTCCCCTTTGTATGAGTGGAACCTGAGTATACCTAATTAACAGATGAACTCAAATTGCCAGTCGATGCTATAATGCTACGACCTTTTCAAATACATCCATTCCCCCTTCCACACGCGGAAGCCGCGCTAACCACCGTTCACTTCAAATTTCCCCCTTCCCATGCGGCCAACACGATAGCCATCTGAGTAACCAGATCTTCAAACGTCATTCCGATTGCAAACATGTGTGGTTGGTTCAACCCCTGCAATGCGTTACACACCCAATTCTGCCCGTTCCAGCCTAAGGTTCGCTTTGGTAGTTGTATCGGCACGAGCGCGAAATGGGCCTCTAGATAGGGCAACATGACCGGCAAGACATATCCGACGGTGTGGCTTCCTCGCTCCAGCCCCCGGCGCTGGTTATGATCGTGGATAGTGCTTCGAAGGCGATACGGCGGACTGCATCCAGAGAGCTCGTAATAGTGTCCTATGCCCGCGATTGGCGATGTGGGTACGAAGATGGACCAGTGATATTGCTTGGGTTGGCGAGCGAGAGGATCGCGTTGAAAGAACTGAGTGATTTTGATGGGAAGGTAGCCTCGTGGAACGTGCACCACTGGATGCATTTGGTGATAGCGGGGTGGTGGTGAGCGGGGAATGCTCAGTGCGTAGGCTGAGGGACTGAGAGTCAATTTTTGTGTCATGCAGAAAGAGCATAAACTACCATCGAGCCTATCGATCACCTCGTCTGTGTAGGCGTAGACTTGCATCACGAATGTCGACGCGTTTTTTGTCTTGGGGGCATTTATATCGCAGCACTGTTCACCCTATGTGGAATAATGTACGGCGATCCTTGAAATGCATTTCGATCCCCTGACGTGTGGACCTGGTACCTTCCTTGATTGTAGATGCTTTGATATTCCATGCTTGTTTGGTGCCGCTTGATGCGCTATTTTATTTATCCTTCCACAGCGACTACTATGGGCAAGTTGGACTGCGCTCACCTCGGCATGTTTCAACTTTCAAGCTCACGGTGCGGTGTGTGACACGGAAGTGCTAGTTAGCCGACCTAGATTCCTGCCTCATTTCGCCAATAAACCAATGAGAAAGTGACCTCCCGGCCAGTACGAATACTTTGAGATGAGAATATGGTTGTTAGAAGTTCCGCTCAGGTTCAAGCGCGGATAAGGGAGGATGAAACACCCACCATGATGGAGTCTCAGATCACCCGAGCCACTGTTCCACTCTGACACGTTGAATCGTGAGATCTAATCCAAGTCTCCACTCCGCAACGTCCGTGCAGCAAGGGGTACTAAATGACACCTATGTCATTACTGGACGGGCCGCTCTGGAGTTCAACAAACGTGACTGTCACATCACGCGACCAACTTTGACAAGCTCGGAACGGAAAGCGGAAACATGTGGTCCAGGCATTGTCGATTTCATGTGCACATACATCGTTATCTTTCCCGTGCCTCACCAACTCCACCTTCCTTTTCTAAAAACCACAAGAACTCGTTCTCCTCAATGGGCGCGATAGGAACAGGCCGGGTTGTTACGTCTGAACGTCTGGCATGCCTCAGGGCGTTGATGAAGAAACAAGACATTAACGTTGGTGCGGTCGTGGTTCCCAGCGAGGACGAGCGTGCGTATAGTTATACCGACTCCACGCATTGGTATTGAATCCTCTTGATCCAGACTTTAGCGAGTACCCTGCTGAGGCTGACAAACGACGAGGGTTCATTTCCGGATTCAACGGTTCGGCAGGTGATTAGATCAATCTGATCGATGTGGGATGGCGACAAGGACCCGGGCTCAAGGACTGATTCGTAGGATGTGTGGTTGTTACACTCAATAATGCCTTCCTCTTCACCGACGGCAGGTACTTCCTACAAGCTGAACAGCAGTTGGACGAGTGAGCAACGAAATTGTCACTATTAGCTGTGTTGTCAGCTTTGATGTCACAGGAATTGGACTTTGATGAAACAAGGACTACCAGGTGACTACACATAAGAGCTGAAGAGGACAACACCCCACTCACGGTCCTCGAGATGTTCCTACTTGGCAGGAATTCCTCCCAAAGGTATGCATCCGGTGTTATTGCTTCTGTTCGACTCGTAAAACTAGCGCAGAACCTCGATAAAGGTACAAGAATCGGTATTGATCCGACTCTGATTTTGGCTAGTTTGTCATTCACATTTTATCGTCGTGAGTCAGGACTCATGCGAATCACAGCCGATGCCCAGTCCTTGAAGAAGTCACTTGGAGAGTCCGAGCTGGTTTCTCTCTCGGAAAACCTTGTGGACATTGTGTGGGGTCCTGAGCGTCCCCAGCGACCCAGAAACCCAGTTTTCTTGTTGGATGTCAAGTACTCGGGTTCGGATGCATCTTTTCATCGTTTCTTTCTCCCCTAACTTTGACCAGGGGAAACCTTGCAGAGTAAACTCGACCGTGTGCGCCAGGAGTTGGCCAAGAAGAACGCAGTTGGATTGGCCGTCACTTTACTGGACGAAGTCGCATGGTTGTTCAATCTTCGTGGAACGGACATTGATTTCAACCCCGGTAGGCGTGTTCCCCTTATTGATACAAACGGACGTAATATTTGGCAGTCTTTTTCGCGTATGCTGTCGTGAAACAGGACTTTGCCGTGCTGTTTGTCAACAAGACTCAGGTCGATGATGCTGTCCTGGCTCAGCTTAACCCGGACGTGGAGGTTCGACCCTACGAAGAATTCCTCCCTTATCTAAAGGATCTCGTGAGCACAGGTTTGGTCAAGAAGGACCAGGTATAATTTCATGGGGCTTACAAGGTGTCTGGATGGTGATCGTTCGTTGCTCTAGCCGGTATTACTTGGAGACAAGACTAATCTTGCCGTTGTCCATGCACTTGGGGAGGTCAGTTCTTACCATCTTCCAAATCGATTTAGTACCTACCCATTGAAAAGGAGAATGTGGTCATCGTGCCATCGCCCGTAGCAGCCATGAAAGCGATCAAAAACAGCACCGAGATTGACGGTTTCCGGCAATGTCACATGCGTGATGGTGTTGCGTTGGCTCGTTACTTTGCGTGGCTAGAGGAACAGCTCCACAATGGAGTTGTTCTCAATGAAAGTCAAGGAGCAGATAAACTTGAAGAGTTTAGATCGTGCGTATTGATGTTTTGTTTAGACATTTTTCTGATTTTTGACAGTGAGCTCGACTTGTTTCGTGGATTGTCATTCACCACTATCTCTTCCACTGGCCCGAATGCAGGTTGGTTCTTGAGCATTTCCAAAGTGTGATCCTTGTCGACTGATCGCTCACCTCAGCCATTATTCACTATTCTCCGGATCCCCAAAATTGTGCACTTGTCAAAAAGGACCAGGTACACATATCGCGGAATTGTTGTTCTTTTTTATTGATCTTCTCACCAAGATCTATCTTTGTGACTCAGGAGGTACGGAAACATTGAAAGTGCTAGGTCGAAGCTCATATCTCTTGTTTCGGCTTTTTCCAGGCCAATATGTAGATGGAACGACTGATGTTACTCGCACATGGGCAAGTACATTGACTCTGAAACCAAGGTTCAATATAGACAACTTGTGATAGCATTTCGGAACAGCGTCTGAAGAGGAGAAACGCGCATTCACCCGCGTTCTTCAAGGTCACATTGCAATTGATACCGCTGTTTTCCCCACGGGGACGACAGGTATGTTCTTTGATCACCCCCTTTGTTAATTGTTGACTTATAGGTCTGCAGGATACACGATGTATGTGAAAGAATGCGTGTCTTTTTGAATTGGAATGCTGACGGTATCATAGAGATTCATGGGCAAGGAGGTACTTGTGGAAGGATGGTCTCGGTGAGCTACCTTTCATTGGTATCATGACGCATCTAACTGGATTTTCAGACTACCGGTCTGTTCGTCCTTGTATAGGACGTATCTCGCTCTCTTAATAGGTTTGAAACAGGCACGGCACTGGCCATGGCGTTGGCCACTACCTAAACGTCCATGAAGGTATGAGGTGAGATAACCATGAAATATACACTTACTCCTTACTTGGATAGGTCCTCATGGTATTGGCACGCGCATCGGTGAGGAACATGTGATCCTTTTCGCCGACAACTAAACTGAAAGCAAAATTAGCGTACAACAGCACTGGGTTGAAACCTGGGATGACTGTGTCGAATGGTAAGAACAGTCATGTATGCCATGATTGTGGGGTATTCAGAACAACCCCCAAACAGAGCCGGGATACTATGCCGACGGTAAATGGGGTATACGTATCGAGAGCGTAGTAATTATTCGCGAAGTGGAGACGCCAAACAACTTTGGGAAAGTCGGATACCTCGGTTTCGAACGTGTCACAATGGTCGATGCTTTATTCTTTTGAGTCGTGTGGAACGCTGATGTTTTGCGCGATTAGTGTCCCATTCAGACGAGCTTGATTGACCTGTCACTCTTGACAGTCGACGAAAAGAAGTGGTTGAATGCGTATCATGCCGAGGTCGAGTCCAAGGTGGGACCGTTACTCGACGGCAAGGACGCACGTGCGTTGGCGTGGCTCAAGAGGGAATGTCGAGCTGTTTGATCTAGGAGGTGTTAGCATGTGGATCAATTACTGGCCACGCGAGTTGAGGTACTACAGTTGCATCGACCTATGTATCAATTTGCTTTCACGATAAGGAATCATTTATGGACCTGAAGCTGGACAACAATGCACCATCGAGTCGGGCAAGAGTGGATTCTCTCATGTTCACGCGGTCACCTAGTGTTTCAGTTACTTACAACTTCAAGTTGCACTACAACACTTAGCAGTGGGTCTCATCTAGTAAGTGGTGAGTCGAACCTTGGTCGAACCTAAACCTTGTAATTTTCACAAAGGCAACGAACATGTATTTCGCGTTGACGCAGTGAAGGGGGATTCGTGGACGAACCCTTGAACCTGAAGTTCAGGATATTCGTGAGGTTGAACACAAGACGTTCGTTCCGCTCCAGCTTTGCTCTATTTTTTGTGGTCGATTATCAACTTCAAGATCGAACTTAGTTGAAATACCGTGGTCACCAGCAGCAAGTCCGGAGGTGGCCGAAATGGCCAACTTGAACTTCGGCGTACTAGCTTCTTCAACTTGCCCTCCGGGAGTCACTCCGCGGGGCAACATCATGCTACTTTCAATCTTTCATTGTTTGAGTCGCCTCACCGTGGAACGGTCAATTTGGACACGTGCACCACACGACGGAGGCTCCGCGCAGTGCTGACTTGGTGGGAATAATTGAGTGGGAACCGAACAGGTGGACACAATGAGACCGTGGTCCTGGTCATCGATGCATCATCTCTGTCTCTGACTCCGGTGTGATAGAGGGTCGCTGTCAGGGCATTCTGGTCGGTTCTCCCATTTGACACACGTTCTCTCGTACTACCCGTCGGCAAACTGCCCCACACCCCCTTGGCTCTCAATTGCCCCACAGGCACGAGCCGAAATCCCATTCACGCCATTCTAGACCCCGAGACGGCATTCCGAACCTCCTGTGCGTGAAACCGTTGGGCTCCAACGTCAAAGTGGGTCGGATTGGCATGTCACACTTACGCGTATGTACGTCTTGGAGCTTCGGGCACGCTGCTCGTTTATGCAGCCTCGTTGAACACATGAACTTTTTTTTTTCTTTCTTCAGCCGGATCACTTCCCTCGTGACGCTTGGGTTTCTAGGGTGTGCTAGACCAGACAGACTCCTTTTGCAGTTGCGTCGTTCCCATCCGCGTGGGCATGTCGACCCGTGTGCGTCGTGTGGTTGTGATGATTTCTTCTGATCGGGCTGTCGTGGGACGTGGGCACTCACCCTCGAGTTTTGTCACGCAAACTTGGCTTTGTGATCCGGAAGTTCATGTCTGCTCCACTATTCATCTTGGTCTAGACTCGTCACTGACGCCTCTCCCCCCACGCCACGGCGGCACGAAATGAAGCATGTCACTCATTACTCCTACAAGGGCAAAAACTGGAAACGTACATGGCCTACCACCATATACGACTAATGATACAGATGGGATACCAGATCCGTAGCAAGAAAGAATTGAGGACAAGTAGAGCGTGAACGTGGACGTGATATGCGAGGGGGTATATCTTTGTAACAAGGACAAATGCACAACGATGCTGAGCACAAACACGCCTCGTGCAGGCGCACACGACGAATCACGACGGGCCCACCCCATAAATAACACAAAACGGAACGCGCGCACGTGTCTGCCCGCGCAAGCTGGAAAAATTCGGGGTGGAGTGGAGTGGGGATCATTATTCGGGGGGGAAAGAAGAAAAGGAACGTGCCATCGTGATGGAAAGTCTGAATGAAGGTGACCCACGCATGTGCGCGTATTCATTCGTCGTCCGATGTGGGCGATGCTGGGCCATTCGTGAGGTATCCTGCCATAATACTGTTTTCTTTACAGTAATTTGTCCGTTTCAGGACTGGCCGCAGCGGCGCCTTGGGTATGAGCCTCCTATTGAGGTCTATTCGAACGCCGTTTTCGTTTTGCCAGCCCTCATTTGGTTCCGGGTAGTCGTCAAGATCTTCAGGGTAGTCCTCACCTGGGGCAGGAGGCTTGTAAGAGCCATCGTTGCGCCACAATTGATCTCTGAAACATCATAGCGCCAAAGATATGGGAGGTGGTCAGAAAAAGAACACAGGGACGAGTTCCGTCAGGGATCAAGTGGGGCCAGAACGAAAAAATAGAACCACACACCCTCGCCTATTGAACCACCCTTTTCTTCTCTGGCTTGGCAGGATGGGACTGGGACAGACCAGCTCCTCGCACCACCGAACGGAACGTGGTGGGGGTACCGTGCTGGAGCGGCGTGGGCGCGGGGGTAGAATCTGGCCTTGATCACCGTCGGAATTGCGACGGCTTGGCTGACGGTAGGGCGGTTCGGCCGTAATATCGATGGTCTGGCCATATTCCCAGTGGACGTTCAATCCCGGAGGTGGAGGCACGACGCCGTGCGAACTGCTGCCTGCGGAACCGCTGCTCCTCAAAGATGAGGAGCGCGTGAGAGGTGGGGGTGAGGCCGAAGGGTATGCTCCCGTCTCAGCCGTAGACCATGTGCCCAGCGGAGCGTCAGCTGGGTAGGCAGGACGATCTCCGATACGTAACTGTGGGAGCCGCGGACGCGTGGGCTGTGGTGGGACGGAACGCTCGTTTGCGAGCACAAGGCTATCTTTGCGCACGCGAGCGCCGACGGGAGGGCTAGGTAGCGGGCGGGAGACATGTGCTCTACTGTCTGGCCTGACAGGCGCGCGGGGTGGTGGGCTGTTGCTCATCTCCGAACACGTCGGGCACGTGTGATAAGACACCGGGTAGGGCGTCCCGGATCGCTGTCCGCCATGGCCATGCCCGAATGAGGGTCTGCGCTCCGGCGTGGTCCGAGCGACCATCCCTCTGGGTGGACAATCATCGTCGACACTGCTGTTACTTGAGGCTGAAGAGGAGTGTGAGAAGAGGGAGTCAATCTCGCTCCCGGTACTGTCTGATGATGGTGGGTAGTAGTCACGGTAGTGGTGGTGGTGGTAAGGGTCGGATTTCGACGAGGCAACGGACCGCTCATAGATGTAGGTGTCTGGAACGGTCCCAGGGTGGATAAATCCGAAGCGTCTAGTGTCACGGTATCCCCGATCTCGCTCCCGCTCACGTTCTCGTTCTTCTGGTGCGTGGCCGTGGGATGAAGGCGGTGGCTTGACTAGTTTCCGAGGAGTATCGCGCACGGTTGGACCAGAGGGACGCTGGTCACGATGAGACGATGGTTTGTAGTCAATGTTACCTCTTGCGGTGACGTTAGATAGCTGTTGACCGGCGTTTGAGCACTGACGGGCGGAAGTGGTAAGAGTCGGGGCTTTGAAAACGCGCACCGAAAAGCCGGACGGTACTGGTAGGACGTAGTTCTGAGAGGCAGCGTTGGCAGCGTCATGCTCAACGTTGAAGGGTGGCGAGGTAAGAACTAACCTTGGACGATGCCGGGGGTGCTCCGCCGCCTCCGCGGTCGAGTCTTGAGGGTGGACGGACGCCAGGGTTAAAGGACGATAATGGACTTGACATGAATGCTGCAGTCATAGCTTCTTCCTTGATCTGACCTAGCAGAATTGGGCGGACATACGTGTGCGCAGAGTGCACTTATAAGAACTGGAAGGCAAAAAAATATACTACGGAGGGAGCGACTTTTGGTATTAGTGGGTGAGAAGCAAAAGAACGCACACGGGGCATTCGGGAATCGTGGTTTGGTGCTAGATGAAATGGCGGATGGGCTGTAGCGTGCCAATTAGGTGCATGCTGCGAACACGAGTAAACCTGCAGGTTGGAGGGCATGAGGTTGATTTTGATGTAGAACCCTATGCGAGCAAATGAGGATCGAGTGGCTCTAGGGGCGAAAGAACTCGAAAGAATGTGGCCATACAAGACCGCGACGTATCGCTTACGGCCGGAGACGGTGGTGCGACTCGGAGAGTAACTCCATTGACCGACCACTGGCCAGAAGCGACCGGCTGGCAAGAGGCCAGACGCTCGTGTCAACCAACCAGACGCCTTGTCGCCTAGTAATTCATATTCGGCATGCAGATATTCCTCCGCATTCAACGGGAAAAGACATCAATCTGTTGTAATTGTAATGAAACGTTTTGGTGACTGTTCAAGTTGAAGGGGCCACTTTCAGCCCCTGCGGGTAGCGATGAGCGCACTGGAAACCCTAGTATATGGAAACAGCAACGTGACGATTGGTATACGTCAAGCAGCACCCGGTAATGGCTAGATTAAGAAAAAGCGTAGATTTTTCACTTACGTCGGTTTGAGAGGGAGCCAGTGACCAATCCACAAAGACCGCATCAGGAACCGAAGCTCACCCGTCGATCGTTATAGAAGTACTCCTTTTCTGGCAGAGTTAACCCCTTGACAGCTTTCCAAACTGCGAGATGAAGAGCGACGTTGGTGCACAATGATTTGCGAGCGCTCCGTGGCGACCCGCGAGTAAACCACCACTCCATGAGTCCATGACTCGGACTATCCAAAGGGAGAACCACTGCTCGAGAGACGAGAATGGAAAGACCTCTAAAACAAAACACAGCTTTGTGTACACTGGCGAAGATCCATCTTATAGCTGTGCAAACGACGAGTGTACCAAGAAGTACGCCAATAGAGGCTGGCACGAATGAAGGGGATGGTGTCCTACGCACTCATGCATGCAGAGCGGCGACTGAATGGCGCACACATTCGAAACAGGTAAAATAGAGGAGCGAGGCAGCGGGCAATAACGCACCAATCGAATCTAAACGGAGCTTACCCAACGGTCAAGTGGGGCAAGGTTGGTGATTGGTCGATTGGCGATGTGCATAACATCCCCATCGAAGAATCATGAAGACGAACAGGACGCCATGTTGCACTCACGTCAACAGCACCTTTTGATTTTTCTCCACCCGTGCTAATTGCTGAATGGCCCATATCAGTTGGAGATCCATCGAGATTGGTAGCATGGCATGGGGCGCTCCGGTCAATTGTGGGGCAGTGTTTGACAAGCCCTTGCCACGAAATCAAACGGAACGAATTCAGGAAGTGCGTCTGGGAACTCCCCCGATCGATACATGGTTCGCCGACCACAGCTGAGTACTGCACGTGTCAGATTCGGATTCTTCTCTGCTATCAGATTATTGGAAGGTGGCACAGGAGGGATAACGAACAGCCTATGCATGCTTACAAATGGACACATGTATCAACGGGCACAGTGATGCGCAGTCAGAGAGATGAGGACCGACACAGTTTGGATCATTAGGAATTAAATCGAAGCATACCTTGATCGAGAGGAGTTCACAAAGCGATAGTCGGAAGTGTTGTGGGTTGGAGGTTCGATTTGGAACTCGAGATTCGATAGGCGTCGAAGAAGGTGCTGGATATATGAGGAGATAACTCGCAAGCTACCGTCGAGCATTTAATTAGGGAAATCGCTCACAAGCAGCAGGCCAGGGCCCACGAAGCATTCCAACAACAACAGATTCATGGCGAAATTAACAACCTGATGTGAACCTGTCATCTATCATCCAAGGGATGTAGTACACCGTTGGAACGGTGAGGAACCTTTCAAGATGCCATACGGTCCTACTAGGGTCGGACCACCGTGACTTGTTACGGGTGTGACAAAATAGTCACATATGGTGTCGGGCTGAAAGGCGGCTGCCACAAGTTCAACATTTTGCTTGAACATTTGAAGGGAAATTTTTGTTGAGATTGTTATGCATGCCCTTAGACATGACATTCTTTCTCCAAGTGGTGTTGAATTTGCGGTCGCCCTTAACCTCACCCCATCCACGTCGTCCACGTTTGTGAACGTCGTCACTGCAAAATCAAACTTCCTTCGTGTTTATGGTATCCGCGAAGTACCTTCGACCATCTCGGACCATGTTGAGAGCGAACGCGACAAGCGTGCTCGCGTACGGAAGGGAACAGAGGCTGTAGAGGGTGAAGTCGAGATGGACCAGTCAGGCGAAGGATGGGTCAATATGGGCACCGTCAAAGTGAGTGTTTCGCATCATCCATCCTCGAAAAACGTTCTCATCGGCGAGTCAGTCAAATGCCAACCCAGTGTCGACTACTACGTGGCGTTTCCACCTCATTCGTGAACATACGTTACATGGAGTTATCACTGGAATGGACAAAATCCGTACCATGTCGTCCAATGACGACAAGTTGGACCGTCTTCTTGTTTCCTTCAAAGACGCAAAGGTACGATCGACTTTTTATTTTCTTAGGTCGCTCTGAACGCGTCCGTAGATCGCGTTGCTGGAGTGGTCCGACTCCATTCACGACCTCGTCACCGTCTCTATCCACACCTACGAGCGTTCTCCACAGATGGTATGCGTTCCTTTTGGTCGCGACATACCTTCTCAATCTCTTTCAATAGGCAGTTCTTGATAGTCATCTCTTCCGTGCAGAGCTCCGCGCGGACCCTTTATCTCGTTGTGCTGCTCTAACACTCCCAAAAGATTCCCTTGCCATCCTTCCTTTTTACCAAACGCAAGCCGAACTTGATGTGATGGAACAAGACCAAAGTCTTGCAAGGTATTTTTCATATGTTCCTCTGATCAGGAGCGAAGCTCACTGTTTCATCAGAGAAGTACCCTATCATCCTTCTTTTGTTCTCGATTTAGTTGCGGACGTCGACCCAAATCTACGCAATGTTATCGATTTTGTTTTTTTGCCAGGGTACCACAATCCTACCATTGCTGTGCTTTGCCAGTCCGAAAAGACCTGGGCCGGGTGAGTACCAGTGCGCTGTCATCCTCATCATTTGCACCAACTCACGCCTTTTGACTCGGATTTCAGTCGTCTCAAGGAATATCGCGATACCGGTCGTCTATACATCTTCACTCTCGATCTCCTCAATCACATATATCCCATCATTACCACCGTCGACGGTCTTCCGTATGACTGTCTCTCTCTCCTTCCCTGTGCACAATCTATTGGGGGTGTAGTCATCCTTACTGCTAATTCCCTCATCTACGTCGACCAAGCTGCTCGACGTGTCTCACTTCCGGTTAATGGATGGTCTGCTCGCGTTAGCGATATCCCCTCCCTTCCGCTTGATAAAGACACAGATCTTGCCCTGGAAGGAAGCAAGCTAGTCTTTGCGGATGAAAAGACGTTCTTCATAATTAGGAAGGATGGGATGGTTCATCCTGTAGAAATCATCTCAGACGGACGAACAGTGTCGAAGCTGATTCTGTCTCCAGCACTTGCGCAAACGACGATTCCTACGATAACGAGGCAGCTGGACGGAGGGGTGTTATTTATTGGGAGCGCGGTCGGACCATCAGTATTATTAAGAGCAGCGAGGATTGAAGAAGAGGTGGAGGAGGGTGAGGCAGACGATACAAGTGCAGCACCAACAGCTATAGTGGATACCAAAAACGTGATGGATATCGATTTCGACGATGATGGTGAGCGAATATGAGAGCGCGTCTGGAACCGATCACTGACGCCGGGATCATCTGAAGATTTGTATGGAGAGTCGAAAGCTGCCACCAAATCGGCTGCAAATGGTGCAGTTCCTGGGGCACATCCCACGCGAACTCGCTCCGTTATCCACCTTTCGTTGTGCGATTCGCTTCCTGCGTATGGACCAATTGCAGATATGACCTTCTCCCTGTCGAAACTGGGGGTGCGTACCATGCCTTTATTTCCTTCTATGGCGCTTATTCATGTCTCCAATTTGGTCTTCTTGTACTTGCTATTGTCTGATGATCTTGTTGATAGGAGCGATACGTTCCCGAACTGGTAGTTGCCACAGGGAGTGGTCACCTGGGCGGTTTCACCCTTTTCCAGGTATGCTGCAACAATATTTGACCTTTTTTACTTTTCGCTAACTATTCTTGGTGGTCAGCGCGACCTTCCCATTCGTACTAAACGCAAGCTCCACGTGTTGGGTGGCGCACGTGGAATATGGTCTATTCCTGTACGGCAGTCTCACAGAGTAAATGGTACGTCATACGAAAGAGCCAGTGGCGGGTTGTTTGCGGGGGAGAGCGATACGATCGTTATCAGTACGGACGCCAATCCGTCCCCTGGGGTATCTCGCGTGCGTTTCTCTTCCTAGTCTCGAGATGGAGTGAGCTGATCCTGGAGTTGACAATGGCTCAGATTGCGACCAGAGCTGCCAAGACGGATTTGGCTATTTCAACACGTATTCCAGGGACTACGGTCGGTGCCGGTCCGTTCTTCCAGCGAACTGCCATTTTGCATGTGATGACGAATGCTATTCGCGTTCTCGAACCGGGTGTGTATTTTGGTTGCCTGACGCCATTCTTGTCTTCTGATTCACGATGCGTAGATGGTACCGAAAGGCAGATTATCAAAGACATGGATGGGAACATGCCTCGTGCAAGAATCAAGGCATGTAATATATGCGATCCCTTCGTATTAATTCTTCGGGAGGACGAAACTATTGGGTTGTTCATTGGCGAGACAGAGCGAGGCAAAATAAGGAGAAAAGACATGTCGCCGATGGGCGAAAAGGTAAATTCCAATGTAGCCTCGTGTCATAGATAGGGTACTAACTGTTTTCCAAACTAGTCATCTCGGTACCTTGCAGGGTGCTTCTATACAGATACATCAGATGTTTTCGATGTGACGACAACCGACGGCAATGCGATCGCCTCTAGCAGCGCTGACAAGAATATTACTTCGACTCTTCAGGCCGCTGTCACTGCAGGCCATAATAGCCAATGGCTAGTGCTTGTCCGACCCCAGGGAGTCATAGAGGTGCTTACACCCGTCTACCTCACATTCCAGATAATCCTGACGTTGTTTGACTAGATATGGTCTCTTCCGAAGCTGACGCTAGTATTTTCGAGCACGGCGATCAGTACACTTGAACCAGTGCTGAGTGACAGCTTTGATCCACCTGCGCTTTCTCTTCCGCAAGATCCCCCGCGAAAACCCCAAGACCTCGATATTGAACAGATCCTCATTGCGCCCCTGGGAGAGTCGACGACAAACCCACATCTTCTTGTATGCTTATTCCTTACGTGGTTTGTTCCGTCTCATTAATCGCTTGCAGGTATTCACGCGCTGTGGACACTTGGCGGTATATGAAGTCCATTCCGTTCCCACATCTACGCCACCGTCCGGTGGTCGTTCTACCTGTTTGAAAATTATTTTCACCAAAGTTTTGACTCGAACGTTCGAGCCGTCCAAACAGGAAGAGGCAGAAAAAACGGTGCTCGCAGAGCAAAAGCGGATACACCGCGCTTTTGTCCCATTCGTCACGTGTCCTTCAACAGCCTTGAATAGCAGTGGATGCTTTTCACTTACTGGCGTCTTCTTCACTGGTGACAGACCAAGCTGGATAATACGCACGGATAAGGGTGGCGTCAAGTTGTTCCCGAGCGGACACGCGGTTGTGCACGCCTTTACTGCGTGCTCGTTGTGGGACTCAAAATCGGAGTTTTTGGTATACTCTGACGAGGTATGGGATGGTGTCGCGTGGACCTCGTCTTTCTCTTTGCCGAGGCGTTAAGGCTAAACGTTTCGTTGTTAGGGTCCTAGCCTTCTAGAATGGATCCCTGACTTGGAATTGGACACCTCACTGCCGAAACGTTCCCTTCCGCGATCCCGACCATACTCCAACGTCGTGTTCGAGCCGTCAGCGTCATTGATCGTGGCTGCTTCCACGGTGCAGGCGCAGTTTGCATCGTATGACGAGGACAACAATATCCTCTGGGAGCCAGATGGTAAGCGTCGGTTCGAGATCCGTGTGGGCGAGTGCTAAAGAGACGTAGGCGCAGCTGTTTCATTCCCGCAGTGTGATTGTTCGACACTGGAGCTTATTTCTCCTGACAGTTGGGTCACCATGGATGGGTGAGCGGCCCTGATTTGTGTTCAAACGATCTTCTCACCTGTTTGCAGGTATGAGTTCGCTCCCAATGAATACGTCAATGCACTAGAGTGCGTAACATTGGAGACGCTGAGTACGGAATCGGGGAGCAAGGATTTCATCGCCGTTGGAACCACCATTGACCGCGGTGAGGATCTAGCTATCAAAGGTGCAGTAAGTAGTGCGACTCCTACGACAGTTCTGTTCAGTTAACACTGTTTCTCAAAGACCTACATATTCGAGGTCGTTGAAGTGGTACCAGATCCATCGTCGAGTATTCAACGATGGTATAAATTGAAACTGCGTGTTCGTGATGACGCCAAGGGACCGGTGACTGCGGTCTGTGGCATCAATGGTTACTTGGTGTCATCAATGGGACAAAAGGTGGGGCAGAGTCTCACCGTGTATGGCGACTTGAGTTGACGTAAACCCTTTAGATATTTGTCAGGGCGTTTGACCTTGACGAGCGCCTCGTGGGCGTCGCGTTTTTGGACGTCGGAGTCTATGTCACTGGCCTGCGAGTGCTCAAAAACCTGTTATTGATTGGAGACGCAGTCAAGAGTGTCTGGCTTGTTGCCTTCCAGGTGATGTATTTCTCGCCCCTCGAAGAGCAACATCGAATTTACATCGACTGTAGGAGGACCCATACAAGCTAGTAATCCTGGCCAAGGACATTCGGCGAACATATGCGACCAATGTCGACTTTTTCTTTACCAACGGAGAACTCTCTATTGTTCTCAACGACGAAGAGGGCGTGTTACGTGTGCTCACTTATGACCCAAGCGGTATGCGCCTCTTCCGAGCCTCATCGATGATCCTGATGGTAGAGCCCTGATCTAGACCCGGAATCTCGAGGAGGTCAACATCTCATGTGTCACACAGAGTTCCACTGCCACAAGGAATCTCGAGCTTCCCGTACGATCGCGCGGCGGACGAAAGAGGACAATGAGATTCCGCAGGCAAAGCTCATCACGGGTATGTCTTCCTCGTTGCTGTGACGTGTTCTTGCAACCTTATTCACGACCCTCTTCTCCCACACTCCCTCGTTTAGGCTTTACGGACGGCTCATTGTCCGCACTGACCCCTGTCGACGAAGGCGCTTTCAAGCGATTACATTTCCTCCAAGGCCAACTGCTGCGTAACGTGCAACACGTTGCAGGTCTCAACCCCAGAGCATACCGGTAAGCGTTCCCGCTCCATTTTTAATACGGGGTAATCGACCCTGTCTCGTTCAGGATCGTCCGCAACGAAGCGGTCTCGAAGCCGCTCTTCAAGGGCATCTTGGACGGCCAGCTGCTCGAGGGGTTTGAAGAACTGGGCACGCTGGGACAGCAGGAGATGACGCGGCAGATTGGAACGGAGAGGATGGCGGTGCTGAGGGACTGGAGCACGCTCGCGATGCCTTGGTGAGGCGAGGACGGAAGAGGCCGTTGTCCCCCGAGTCGGAGTGGTTTCGTTGGGCGTCTGTTGTATGCTGGAATCATATGTACCGTTGACTTGTAAGGAGGGATAGACGTTTGCTCTTTTTATCTTTAGTTTTGTTGCTAATACATGAAGAACTCGGGAATCATCACGAACGTCATAGGTACTCTTGGGTGGAAATGTTGTGGTCGGGCATATGGTGTAGCTGGTTATCACATCCGCTTAGCATGGTGCTGAATGCGGGGGGTCTCCGGTTCGAGTCCGGATTTGTCCACACTTTTTTTTCTGATAAATCACTACCACACTTCGGGCAGGCTTTGTGGAACTCGTCCAGTTCCCATCATTCGAACTTTTTTACCAACAGCCCGAAGCCGATTCCTGAACCGTATCTCTGGTCTCGAGTAAGTACCGATGTCCGAGCAAACTATCAGGTTCATATTGGCTGCCAACCCCTCACACGCCCTTAATGGTTGTAGTGGATGATACACGAAACGTGTGGGGGTACTGTGCCAGCGATTTCGTACTCTGGCTACGCAGCCTATCATCCTTCCCGTCGTAGCGACTGTCGGTCGCTGCTCAATCTTTCGGCTGGGAACGGTGGGACGTCATCCCAATCCCTGCACATCAATCGGCGAAAATCGATGATTCGGTTCTCTTCTCGATCACCTCGTTGTGCCTGCGACAGAGATAACTTGATTCAAAACAATTCTCGCGATCAAATGGTACATAATGTAACATATAGACAGCTCCTGGCATCACCACCCCGCTATGCCGATCGAAAGTAGGTCCATCCATCAGTTTGTACAACGAATCTCATCAGATGAGTGATCTATATCCTTTCCTGTTACTTGAGAGAGCATGAGCGATAACGTTATTAACTGTAGAGCAATTCGATTGGCTCACCATTTGCTTCAACGAGGTAACGTGCTTAGCAGGAGACCTGAGCCGCAGTCACTTTCACGGAACCTGCTGCCACACCAGTACTGCCCGCCAAAGCGTAGAAGGCCTCCTCCGCAATATTGAAGGTATAAGCCCCATCAACTGCGAAGACTGTCACACTGTTTGTGGCGCCGCCGGGGGCGGTATACGTGAGCTGCCAACAAGTGCCACACAAGGTGGAGTTCCAAACGAGTCCTGGGATCCCTCCTACGTAGGGGAACCGGGGGATGTCCCCCAAGTAGGGGTACTTGCTCTCAAGGCCATTAACACCGTTGGAACAGGCAGTCTGGCTGAGAGGCCAGTGAGGATTGTCGTAGAGATTGTCATACGTGACCTTGACAGATCCGCCCTGTGCAAGACGTGGCAAGACGGCGACAGAGAGGATGGTGAAGAAAGAGGTAAGCTTCATGACGAATAGGAGATTTGTATGTGCGGTCTGGTGAGAACACTTCGCAGATGAAGGATAGTGGAAATGGCTCTTTTGCCCCGTCTTTATACCCTCGTCGGCAGGGAATTTCTGACGGTGCTAACTAGGAATACCGCTGACATCGGCGATCGTCGGTGATGCCGGGTCGGTCAATTTGAATGGGTGAGTGATGTAATGGCGGGAGCCATACATGCGGGGCACCCTGCCCGTGCGTGTACCAGTTTGGAGAGGACCGAATTACTGAGTCCTCTGCTCCACAGCAATATTTCGCATCAACCTGTCTTGTACGCAATTCATATTCCCAAAACGACTCAGAGAAGAGGGGGTGGACCGCCTCGGGAGAGGGTTGAACGATAAGCCGCGTCTACTTGTCGAACGAAACCATCTTCGTGGAGCTCCCCATGCTGTGATAAGGAGAGCCGCGATCTAGTCGCCCAACTCTGGGTTGCTATTTGTGGTTCCAAGCGGAGGCGCCCTCAAGTGACATCAACGACCGTGTAACACGCTCGATGACTTATGGCATATTCAGCGTCTCGGTCCAAATCAACTGCTGGGAACCTTGGGCGTACTTGTAGGAAACCACAAGTGCACTGCAACGACCCGTGTCGACGCAAAACTAAAATGGACAAGAAACTCAATGTACGTGCTCCTACAGTTGTGACGCTGGCCTCATATTCAACTAAGCGCTCGCTCGGATTCCAGGCTTCTCTGTCAGCAAAGAGTTCGTGCGAAAAGATGCCATCCACATCGATGTGAGTGTTGGATATTTTTGTTGCTATACATGCATCGTTCATGACGCGCGGAACCTCGTGCTACGGATGCTTCGCTGCCAAACTGGGTAGAAATTGAGGTCCGTTGGCTTTCCATGTCTCACTCCCCTTTGGAATACACGGAAAAATTTGTCGCGCTCTTTCTTGTCCTACCATTCTCTCCATCGGCCGTGGCCAACCCAAATATCCGACATGGACCTCGAAGTAATCCAGATATGCCGCCCACTCTCTGCTTCGAGACGCGGTAATGTGCCACCGCCGAGTGATCGGCCACTTAAACCTAGCCCTGCAATGTGCATTACTCACCAAGAAATGGTGTCATCACAATATCCGGATGTGTCGCGAGGGCAGCCGGACGGCGAGGAATACACGCGCACATCACGGAAACAAACAGCTTGTGTCAGGTATCAGAAGATGAATACAATTGGATTGTAAGTAATTTCAATGTGTTTTCTTTTGTCCTCAATGTCCCAGGACATTTCCAATGCGAAATCATCTGGACGTAATTACACAGAGCATGATGATGCAGTTCCAATTTTCGTACAGACCGACGGGACGTACGAAACGAGTGCAAATTCTCTCCAGGAAAATGTTATCCTTGGGAATCAGTAATTGCTTATCAATCCACTCATTCCCATGGGTCGGATTTCAGATCAGCAACCCTTTACACATCCAGATGGCCGCAGTGGAAGATGTACGAAACATGTGTCGCCACTATTCTAGCGATTGCCCTCCAGCGCCAGCACAGAACTATCAAGTGGCCGTGCGGGAATTCCAACCTCTGAATGCGATGTTGTTCTTGGTACTGCTCTGGCCATGCAGTCATCCTCCCCGTCGTCATATAATCTCGCATCGACCACTAAACTGCTACAGCGACGAGAGTATGATGATATCTTGTGCCACCGGGCGACGGTCGGTCGCCGCTCGGCCTCCGGCTGAGAACTTGAACGGTAGGACGTTATCCTGGATCTCGTCGAGTTTGTCGATCTTGACTTGAACCATTTAGGTCCAATCCTTGCACATCAAATCTGCAAAAATCAGAGTCAAGATTTGGTTCTATTTCTGATTATCTCATTGTCAGGCTTAGGGAATGTCTGCGACATATTTTTCGACCAAAGATAAGTGTTATTAACAAACGATTTGCATCCATATAAACAGCTGCTAGTACACCACTTCAAGAAAACCCCACTATATGCGTCAAAAAAAAGGTCCGCCAATCGATTTGTACAACGAATTTCATCAGATGAGTGATCTATGTATGTCCTTTCCTGTTACTTGAGAGAACATGAGCGATAATGTTACTAACTGTGGAGATATTCGGTGAGCTCACCACGTGCTTCAACAGATAACGTGCTCAGCAAGGGACCTGAGCCGCTGTCGCGCTCACGGAACCTGCTGCCACACCAGTACTGCCCGCCAAAGCGTAGAAAGCTCCCTCCGCAATGTTGAAGGAATTGCTCCCATCAACTGCGACGATCGTCACGTTGTTCGTGGCCCCGCTGGGGGCGGTATACGTGAGCTGCCAACAAGTGCCACACAAGGTGGAGTTCCAAACGAGTCCTGGGATCCCTCCTACGAAGGGGAACTGGGGGATGTCTCCCAAGAAGGGGTACTTGCTGTAAAGGCCATTGACGCCGTTGGAACAGGCAGTCTGGTAGAGAGACCAGTGGGGATCGTCATAGATATTGTCATACGTGACCTTGACAGGTCCGCTCTGTGCGAGACATGGCAAGACTGCGGCAGAGAGGATGGCGAAGAACGAGGTGAGCTTCATGACGAATAAGAGACTTGAATGTGCGGTTTGGTGAGAACACTTCACAGACGAAGGATGGCGGAAGTGGCTCTTCGGCCTCGTCTTTATACCCTTGTCGACCAGGACTTTCTGACGGTGCTAACCAGGAATACCCCTGACATCGGCGATTGCTCGTGACGCCGAGTCGGTCAATCTGGATGGGTGAGTGATATGACGGCGGCGGGAGCTATGCATCCGGGTTGCCCTGCCCGCGCAAGGATCGGTTTGGGGAAACCTCCGTTATAGCAAAACTGAACATTAGCAGGCGCTTGTGGGCTTGATTGCCGACTCGCTTTGAAGACCGAATTGCTGAGTCCTCGCAATATTTAAATTTGGCATCAATCTATCTTGTACGCGACCCAAAACGACGGTGTCTGCTAGAAGAGGTGGTTCATCGCCTCGAGAGAGGGTTGAACGATAAGCCGCGTCTACTTGTCGGACGAAATTATCTTCATGGAGCTGCCTAGGCTGCGATATACACGGCCGTGTTCTCGTCGCCCAACTCTGCGTTGCTATTTATGATTCCAAGTGAGGCGCCCACAAGTCGTATCGACGACTGTGTGGCACGCTAGACAACTTTTGGCGTATTCAACATCCGAGTCAACTACTAGGAACCTTGGGCGCACTAGTAGGAAAACCAGCAATGCACCACGATGAGGGCCTGTGTCGACGCAAAGCCAAAAGGGACAGAAAACTCATTGTGTTCTGAAATTGGCCCCGTATCCAATCCACTGGCATGTCTACATACTAAGCACTCACTCGGATGCCAGGCTTCGCACTATGTCAAACAACGAACTCGTCGTGCGAAAAAAAAAATGCAGTCCACATCGACGTGAGTGTTGGACATTTTTGTCGTTATGCATACATCGTTCAGGGCGGGCGGAACCCCGTCCGAGTTGTGCTACACAACCATCGCAGAAGCTTCGCGATCGAAATTGAGGTCCGTTAGCCTTCCGTGTCTCATTTTCGTCAGTATTCTAGATCTCCTTGGAATACACGGAAAGATTCGTCGTGCTCTTTCCTGCCCTAGGCCTCTTACTCTTCTTTCTATCCGCCACGGCTAGGCCAACCCGAATATCCGACGTGGATCTTGAAGCACTCCGGATATGCCACCCGCCCTCTGAGTTGAGACCGCAGTCATGTGCCGCCATCGCGTGATCGGCCACTTAAACCAACGTGCATGGTTCACTAAGAAAAGGTGTCCACCGCGACATCCGCATATGTCGGGCGATGAATACACGCGCACATCACGGAAACAAACAACCCATGTCAAGTGCCAGGTGACAGATCCCCATCCATACAATAAATATATACAAGGGACTATTGTGAGTTGCTTTTTTTAATCCTCAGGACAATTCCAATATGTGCGCTGACTGATGTAATTTATTTGGTCAGTAAACAAGTGTAAACGATCTGCGCGTCTTCACGGCCACCAGACACGCAACACTTTCCTACTAACACCTGTCGCCTTCTCCCAAATGGTCTCCACTTGTCCTCTATGGTTTCGATCGTCCATCATTGTCTCCACACACCGAACGAACTCTGGGATGCCACCTCCAACCCCGAAATAAATCGTCTTTCCCGCGACGAGACAATGATACGGGTGGCCACCGAAACACGTCTCCCGGAGGACGCGAACCAAACTCGGGAGGCTAGCCGTATGATATATCGTTTCAGATGTGAGAACAAGGTGGTAGGGTCCTCCGGTGCGCTGTGGGTCAAACGTGTCCCATGCGCCAGAAAAGAAGCGGAGGCGAACTCGGTGTTCGTGTAACGACCCTTTGAACGCGTCAAGCAGCTCGGGGGTGATATTTAGTTCTAAGTCGACATCTGCTTCGGATGGGTTGGCGTCCAAGCTCCGGTAAGCATTGGCAGTTGGCGAGGTATCTGGGACATCATGAGGGAGAGCGCTACATCGACACAAGCGGTCGCTTACACCAAGCGAGAAGGACGTTTGGCATAGTTACGAGGTGTAGGACGGAGACATTGTAGTCTTGGAGATGAATGTGCGTCTCTTCGTCACCAGTTGGTGATGATGAAAAGATCTCTTGAAGAACACAAAGGGTCGGAATCGCCGTTCCACACCCTAGCTACAATGGATCACTAGTGAACAACGATCGTCGTATACAAATGGGTTTTTACCTCTAGCACGCGTCGGCCTCTGGCGTCGGCAGCATGACCATCACGTTTAAGACAGCTTGCTAGATCGACACTACATTCCCAAGTTTTCAAACCACCTTCATACACCAAAGGGACGAGATCGGATGGATTATCTATAAATTCAAGGGCCGATGGAAAAAAGGGTTTAGACCCTATGGCATTACCCGCGAAGTCTGGGTCTTCGGTCATTGTTCCTTCTGAGATAAGCTGGAACCGCGCGTCAAACAAGTCTCGGCGTGCGAGCTTCAGGTCGGTATTGCGATCGTCATACAATGGGATCGGGAAGAAGGAGTAGGAAATTTTGGTTGGTAATGACTTGAGCTAGACTTGATTCATGCTGAGTGAGGAACATGCAACATTGAGGGAAGAAGACGGTATGCCCACCAGCGATTCGAGATCGATTTCGGAGAATGGTTCTCCGGCTTGTTGTTGGTATGAAGTACCGTTTTCGTTGGATTCAAGCACATCCTGTGCCCACGTAAAGTCGTCCACGCCATCTTGTGGCAAGTCAAAGCGGAAGTGGAACATGGCAAAGCTAGCAGAATCATGCCGCAATCCGTACCACGAAGGCGCGTTACATAACCTGTTTGCATCGCTTTGCCATCGATGTTGTGACACGTTTGTCTCCAAAAAAATTCCCAAAAATGGATATATCTTTCTGCCAAGCAACTCCCGCTGAAATGGTGGACCTTCCGGAAATGGCGTTGAATAGGAAATCAATTGTCCACACCATCCACGGGACAACAATGTGGTTAAAGCTCTATTGATGTGGCCAACATATAAAGGTGGAACTGACCGCCTGTCGAGTCCATCCACACATCCATCTTCCTGCCCATGGACGACCTTAATGCCCTCTTCACATCTTATTCTGACGATGTCGGCGACTCGGATATCCCCAAAAACTATGAATACGTGAGGGATGGATCCTCACATGGTTGGTGTATCGTCACATGAAGCTTTCATGGCTTCATGTACCACCTTACCTGTCGAGCATGGTTAGTTGATGGCTTTCTCGTGCACCAATGGGAAGGCTAACCTTGACTCGCCAGTAGTAGGGGGTCCAACGGCTCTGAGAGTCGTCCATCGTAACTTATTGGGTATTATCTTCAGCGACTATCGGAACTTGGTCCTCAGAGAGTCCTGCGACATGCTCTGCGAGGTGGCAGACGCTATTGTACGATATAAATAGACTTGCCCAGATGTCCTTGGTGAGCCTCTCCGTGTTGGTTATACAACCGGAACTCAGAATGTCCAGCAGGCCATAGCATTTCTTGTGGCCAGCGCGTAGACCGGACACCACAGGTCCTACTCCTGTATCATCCGGAAACCGAGCGAGTCTATCGGGTATCCCTGAGACCGACCAGGTTAGGTGTTGGATCATCGCTTCTGGCTGAGTGTCGGTCGCAAACGCGAGGTTAAGCCTTGGGGTCCTGACGGTGGAGTCGCGACGGCGCGCATCCAGGCTTTGTAGGAACGGCATGGAATGTGAGGAATGTCAGTTGGCGTGTAACTTTACACATGCAATTGTCGAGGGGTGTAGAGAGTGCGTCGGAAGCGTAGCATTGGAAATCATGGATGTACCTTGCCCCGCTTCACGTTTTCACATTGATACTTGCGTTTCCATCATTGTTGGCCTGACATTGCAAATACGGGTGAGTGATGGAAGTCCAGGTTGATCACACCTTTTTAAAACCCGGGGACCCTTTCCGCGCTCAATCCCACCTATCGGTAACCCCAACTCATCCGACGTCCTGGGTACGCGCACGCAGTGGCACGACAAGTTGGCGAACCTGCAAGACAGTTGTTTATTAAGTCAATGTGTTACGCTTGTGCCGAACAGTGCGCGGAAAAGAGCGAAAACAGTGCGCCTTCAAAGGGGTGCGAGTGGCGTTGGGTAAACGTCGGTTCCAAGGTCAAAATTGACAGCATGAGAAGGATCCTGGAGGAAAGGCCGAGTGTGTATGCAAACAAAGAAGCGTCGTATCCAAATGGATGAAAGAAAGTGAGGTTTCATTGCTTTCGCTGTCGTTTCTGAAGACGATGGACTCAGCTGCCAAGTGTCGATCTGTGGCGGTGCAACAGCTCAGTCAATCAGCTCGGTTGTACTAACCAACAATTTAGGTACTGGGACGGTTTTCCATGTTTTCGAGCGCTTGGAGTCCGAGGGCTGGACTGAATTTTGAGTGAGTACGTGAGGTGTCTGGTCGATGGGGAGAGGCTCACTTGCGTCCCAAGTTGTGCAACAGCAGATTTTGCCAGTTGCGACGGCATTCCTGGCAATGGCAGCCCCTACAGACGGGCCTTCATTTTTCTGTTCCAGTTAACTTTTAATACAGTTCGCTTGAGCCTCAGGCGTACAAACATGCGTCGAGTGGCACGAACCTCGGAAAAGTGACTTGGCCGTCGTCGCTCTTGCACGTGCCAGCACGGTGAGTACGCATTGGCCTTCGCCGCGACATGGCAGTTGTTGCCCGATCGTGTGCGTCGTTTGCACAGCCCCGTTCCAGTCATGTACAAGAGACGTCTCGGACGATGGGCTAACAAGAGCTTCGATCACAATAGACATGAGACCAGCATGAGTTCCGGTGTCACTCTGTGGTCAGAGTCGCAGTGCCCAAGGTTCGGGGGTTGGTTTTTGAGTCCTGAGGACGTGAGACGGGTACTACTTAATAACAACGCCAGACAATAGCAGTGGAGTGGTCAACAATGACGGTCAATGATGGTCCACACCTCGGTGGGTATCACACGTCACAAAGCTTGGGCCTGCTGCAGAGCGGTGGTCACTGCGAACGTTACCAAAGCGCCAAGAGACCGTCTTTCCCATCGAAACTCCGTTGGATACCCCTCAATTTCCCTTGTCGAAGTGGAAACAATGCATGAAGGCTGTGGGGGCGGGGGGGCCAAGCCCACGATCCTGTCGCTTTTTCCAAGAGGTCAAAGCGAGTGGTCGTTTGGTATAAAAGACCTCTCCCAAGCGGTGGAGAGCATCAATTCCTCATACTCCGATTTAACATTTAATTTTTACAATGCAGCTCGACAGTCCCTCTCCCACGTTGATGGTCATTTTAAGAGTAAGGTATTGCTCGTTGCCCACTGTTGGACGCCGCTGACCGTTGTCCCTTCACACAGCATACGCCATGCCTTGGACCTACGCCGAATTTCTCATACCCTACTTTACACGAACGGCACCCAGTGTGCGTTCCGGCCCGCCGGCCACCTCCCCCACCGCTGGGCCATCCCCACCTCGACGAGGCGCGGCGTCAGAAATGAAGTTGATGGCCGCTTTCAAGGGTGAGTGTCTGCTCCCTTCTGCCGCTATTGCACGCCATTGACCTCTCTTTCAGCCTACGCTGCCTCCCCGTTGCGCCATCCATGGACGGGCGAACTGAACACCGTCTTCACGTCTCCATATCGGTCATCCCAAAGGATTAAGAGTACGTGAGGGATGGATCATCGCATGGCTGGTGTATCGTCACACGGGGCCTTTACGGCTGGTCGTACCCGCCTCCACCATTGGGCTATATTCATCCCGACCTCTACCCGACGCGGCGTCGGCAATTTTTACGAGGTCGGTGGCAGCCTACAGGCCGGGTACTTTACGCAACAAGTGGTGAACAACCGGCACACAGAGTGGGACCAAGACGTGCGGGGTTCGTACACCCGTCCCCCATGTCCAACGATTCGCTCTACTCCTGGACTTATCCATCAGGGGACTCTGCGCCTTCGATTCCCATCCTCGTCGACAGCACACCGGATTACTTCGCTGGCTTGCCGACACCGCCCACTAGCCCTAAGGTGCCTGCCACTTGGACGGTCGACGCGCCGTGTCCTTCAAGTCCACGCTGCGTCCCACGTTATGAGGGGTTGATAGCGACTCGGAGGCCCTCGAGGCGCATTTCGCGCTTGTTCCGATTCAACAAGGAAGGCCCGATTGGAACTGCCAAACGTGGGTCATCGAGGCATTGTGGGGCCTGAACCAACCGCACATGCATGCGGTTCAAATGGACTATGCGCGATGGTTCCAGCAAATGGCGATCGTGGAAAAAGCCTGGGACGCTGAGTTTGCCTAGACGAGCGGTTCCTCTGCTGTGGCTGTCGTGGGACCAGACGTGAGGAGTCGAGCGATGACCGTCGTCGCGATGATCGGATACTCCTATCGCGGCGGACATGGTGTTATAGGCGACCTGCGGTGCAAGGATATCCTACGAGGTCGGTGATCAACATTTCAACAGCCATCCTACCTCGCCAGCGACGGTCTATGCTCGCAATGCAGTCCTGCAGCTATTCCCCCGAGTTGATGGCCACTGTTCTCCAGGGGTGAGTCTCTGTCCCTTTCTGTCACTATTGTGCGTCGTTGAGCCTTTTCGTGATTCCCCCTCCTGCAGCCTACGCTTCGAACCTCGGCGCTACTCCAAGCCCGGAGTATCCCGTACTACATGAACGAAGCATTCAAGTGCCTAATGGCCACCTTCCAATCAAGATAGTCAATTCACACGAGGCGGCCTCTCGGACAGCCCCCTCCACCACTGGGCCATCTTTATCCCGACCTCTACCCAACAAGCAGCGTCAGGCCGGAAACTTTTACGACATCGACGGTTGCCTCCAGACAGGCTACTTTACACAACAAGCAGTGAACTACCAGCACGCAAAGTGGGACCAAGACGCGCGGGGCTTGCACATCGTTCAGCGGGGTCGCGCTCATCCCAGAGAAAGTATAAGTTATTGGGACGATTCATAAATTTAAGCAACCCGACTGAAAAAGTAGATGAAATGATGAATTTATAAGTACATCACGGTAGATACGGGGCATGGTGGGACTTTGCCAAGCATTTATTTTATAATATACCCATCCATCCATCATGACTGTGCATTTCCGTCCTGTGGCAAAGCAAAAAACCTGTCCTTGCCCGACTCGGATTGCTCCGAGCCTCGGTTCCGTTCATCATGTGATTGCGTTACTCTTGATTACATACAGCAAGCTTCCCAAAAACGTCGCTTTCTTGATCATGACTGGGCCAAGTCGAGTTTGTCACCAACCACTGCCCTCTGAGTCGCCGCACCTTTCAAAGAAGTAAACATGTAGGTCGGGAACCCTAAGCTGCAACCAAAGAGACGACCGATTTCAGGCCTGACGTAAGTGGTTACGAGTCGGTTCGCTAGTGGAGCCATTGCATTGGTTTTTGAGATCACTCTCGCCTTGAATCCACTCTGTCACTCTCTATTGAAATGGCTATTGACTGTCAACTCACCCCTCATGACAACTCCCGGTACTATGGTCGCAAGCTCGCAGCTCTGGAAAGCATACCACTGGACATCGTGTACCATGTCGCGGATCACTGCACCACAAAGGAGCTCGTAACTCTCAGTACCGTGCGTTGCTTGCTGCAGTATAGCCGTTTCGTTGACACCCTCCGTGCATGCATCTAGCTCTCCAAACCGCTCCGAGACCTACTGAGCGACCCTGGCATCTGGAAGACGTTGTATAGGAGAGCTACCAATGCCATTCCTCTACCTCCAGGACCCTATGACTGGCAGTCTACCTCGTATCTCGTCAACACCATTTTACGAGCAGGAAAGCATCATTCGGTGTGGCCCTTGTCGTGGAGCTGCCCCGAGCCCTGTCCGACCGTCAATCTACTGTTCAAGAGCGACGTTGCCGTTTCCGTACTTTTGGTGAGGTGGCTCTTCGTCGCAGAGCAGTCCACCCTCTGCTGCTACGATTCACGAAGTCGCGAGATTGCAAAGTCTAGGACGACACTGATGCACATCAGGGACGACCGTCCTATCCTTCGTATATTCAGCGCTGGAAGGGTACTAGAGGAGTGCATTCTGGCATTTGCAGTGCTTGTCTTCGAGGATGTGTTGTATGTGTTTCTTCTTGGATTGTGCATGTTCCGATTGCATGCTGAAGGATACGTCCAAAGTACCATCGTAAAGGTTCTCATGGATGAAGGACAGCCTTCTGGGATCGAGACCGTGTTCACCTCGATACCGATCACGGCGGAAGGTTGGACGGATTTGGTTGATGTCCGGTTGTATCATCGCCTCCTCGTGGTGACCATTGGGGAATGCTCGTCGGAATGGGAATCGTCTGGGCGTCTTGTATTGTTGGATATTGATACCCTGCGTCGGTATCGCATTCCGACTGATCACGTGGTAAACGCTTGCTGTAGGTCAATCGTTAGCTTTGCTGACCACGTACACCAGGGGTTTGACCCGATGCATACTGCTACTTCTTTCTACGCCACTAAAACCCACTTGGTCAAAGTGATGGAAACCTGTCGCAGTCACCCTTACAAATGGAAGTTAACATGCTTCCCTTTACCAACCTCTCATGAGACGGTCGACAGCGACATTCTCTATCCCTCACATCGGTCCGGGATCCTAATTGGTGCGAAGATGCGTCAGCACATCGTAATCCGTGATTCAGGTGTGATTCCAGAGACTGGGAGGGTGTTGTTCGTTGTATGTGGTCCTTCTTCGGATGGCGATGGGCTAGATATGGCGGAAATTACTTTGGAACCCGACGGAGACATCTTGTGTAGGGAGTATGGAATCTGCAGGTTCAACATGACATCATTCTGCGCTGCGTCAAATGGGCCGCTGGCGTGCGGTATAGCGCTTGGCACAGACGCGCGACTGGTCGTGTTCGCTATCAACCATTACGGGCCGCACGCCTTCTCGTGGAGTCACTACACGATTCCTCACAAGTTCCCCGAGTGCGACCTGATGCCTTTGGATACCTTTCACGGCACTGTATTTTTATCGAGTCGATCGCGCAACGGCACGTCGGTCAAAATGATTGATTTCAGTCGTCATGCGGAGAAAGTCGAAGGATGTCATGTGCGTCTTTTTCACAGAGTTGAATTGTGAGCCGCATTTCTTTTATTGATGCTTCTCCGACAGCCGGAAGACATGACGGATTGTCAGTGTCCGTACTGTCAAGATCCTTTTGACGAATGGTGACCTGCACGGTTCACTGAGCCACATTTAATCACGACTCGGAAGTTCGATACGAATTAGAGGTGTTGGCGTCCTTGCTGAAGACATGGGGTTAACTGCTACATAGAATGCTTATCGAGTTGGGGATTTACACCGGTTGAGCGATCGTTCGCAAGCCTAGTTCTTTATGTAATTTATTTACTGTTAGTGTACACACACAATGGTAATATTTAGGGGCCACACTCTTCTCCCAACATACCAACGTTACAATTTGGAAACACTATTTTGCGCAATGGATTCAGATAAAGAGTTCAATCTGGATGAAGCATTGAACCAGTTTACCAGTGATATTTGGGGTAACCCCGATGCCGTTTTGAAGCATGACCAACACAATGGGTTCCTCTATATTGATCTCTCGAAATCTCGTTATCTAGAAGCGTTTCAAATCCTGCTTGGACCCACTGTTGTCGAAAAGATACTTGTCAGAGACGAGTACGTCACTGCATTTCAGCGTTTGCAGACAGACGTCTACGAGTCAGGGGGCTATGTTTCTGGACAGCCCGGTATTGGTGAGTCATCGGATGACTTTGCTTTGTGCCGCCAGGTTGAACATTGGTTATTCCTTCATCCTGCCAGGGAAGACCCTTTTTCTTATACATCTCATTGTCAAGTTTCTTGGACAGTGTTGCCCATTTGCGGTGAAATGTTTCAATGAACCCTTCTATGCAGCGTTTCAATGCGATAGAGTTACCTTTCATCCACTTGCCTCCTTAAGACCACTTCGACGTTCTGAACAAATTTGGGTTCTTGTGGATGCCACCTCCAGCGTGGACGAGCTACCTCCCCCATGCTTTTACATGAACCCAGATTATACTCGAACGATCCAGACGACGTCACCACGGAAGAAGGGATGGCATGAGTGGAGCAAGCAAGCGCTTTCCCAGTGCTATATCATGGACGTCTGGACCAAGGAGGAGGTCTCCAACCTTGCGTGAGTGCTACCTCTTTTCATTCCATTTAAACTAGCTCTAACGAGGTGACCAGCAACCTCTACGGACTGGCAGTCCCCCGCATGCTGCATCTGTACGAGATGTGTGGCGGTGTTCCTACCACGTTGCTGGAGTTCTACAAGTCAAATCGGACGAGGAGATCAAGGGGTGGTACCGTCAAGATGCCAAGCAGGCTATCGAGAAAGGTGCAGCCATGATAGCACACGTTTGGATGAACAACGTCTCCGTAGACGAGCATGGGTTATTCAAGTACTATTTCTGTCGACCTTCATGGTATTGGGATTCCACAGACATCGATCGCTATGATTCCTGTGCGGTAGTGCCAACACCGACCATCCGGCACATCCTATGGGAGGCATTCCAAAAGCACAACAATGACGCCCAAGTTGAACTTCTTTTACACTCTCCGTTCCTCTGAGGGAACTCGAGAAGTTGCCGAATACATGTACAAGTCATGGTTTCATTCATTCTTCGCTGCGGGGAATGTTATAGATTGCCACTCATTAACGGACCCGGCCAGTGCGATCGCCGTACGCGGGACACCTACGCTTGTTTTCGGCTCCGATGAACTTGAAACTGTGGAGCCTCCTTACTATTGGAAGGCACTCTTGGATTGCCTGACAATTGATAGTATTTTTGCAAGCAAAGATGCAATCTACGCGTTTCAAGTCACGGTCAATTCAAACTACAGGTCACCCGACGCCGACTCGGAGTTGGGTAAGTTGCGGGACTGTTTACCGCCCACAGCGAGGTATCTTCCTTGGACGATGGTGCTGATCGGACACCATGAGCATCTCGTCCAAGAAGCTGCACGGAAGTGTGCAGCCGAGACAATGTTGGCGTGGATCCGATCGGGTGCGTCACTTGAGTGGGTATTTATTTTGCGTGTGTTGTCTGACGCGTTTACTTGTCGGATCATTCACTAGGAAGAAGCAACTTGAAATTGGGAGAGCCCATACTGTCCACAACTTGTAGAGTCCAATATTCATATTCATATTGCATACCAGTGGCTGGATGAGAATGAAACACTACGTGACCGACTGACAAAACCATGATCCATCCATCGAGGCATTGGAAACTACGCGAGATGTATGTGGTTAGGTAATTCCTCCGCTTCCAGTTCTAACCCACAAGAGAAGATTGGTACGCACGCGGTAGTGAAAGCGTGCTAGGGTTTGTGTGCATGCGCAACCGCGTTGTCGTGGATCGATCAATGGGAGCGCACGTCTGTGTGGATGGCGCTCGTGGGACAGTGGTGATGTGACGTTGGCGTTGCGAGCGCAGGGATTGGACGAGTACTGCGTGCGGCAGCGACTTGTGTGGATGGTGAGGGTGTGTGGGTGCAAGACAAAGTGCGGGTGCGCTTGTACGCTTGTGTGAGGGTGGTCAAGGTGGCACTGCGGGGCCATTCATTGCCTTGGAGTCAAGGTCGGTTGTTTTGAAGGTCGGTTGTTCAATGTCTCTGCGTTGGATAAACAACACGACAAAAATTGGAGTACACCCATTGGCGGCCCAGGGCCCGAACGAGATTCAGGGCGCTGGGTAGGTATCCGTCAAGGCAACAAGATGACCCTGCTGCAAGTCTAGATCCTAACCTTTGAGCCACACTGTCGTGTGGTCAGGAAGATGGGAATGTGTAGCTCGTCGTGTCGTCGTCGTGCTGTTGCGCGCGTTACGCGGCTTACGCCTTACAGCAAGCCTCCAAAATCGGTGTCGAGTCGCTATGTTGACCATGATGTGTACCAAAAACTCGGCTCGCAAGTTGCCACCGACCATTCATGATCGTCGTATCTCCGTCATCATTGTCCAGAGGGGCAAACGTATGTAGGCTGAAACTCCCAAGTTGCAGCCAAAAAGACGATCGATTTCAGCACTGACGTAAATGGTTCCGAGTCAACTCGCTGGTGTGTTTTGTTGGATTTTTTGAACTTGGTCTGGATCTAAATTCTAGGGTAATCAGCGGCGACCACTCTCGCCTTGAACCCTCTCTGTCACTGTCTACTGAAATGGTTATTGATTGTCAACTCACCCCTCATGACGGCACTCGGTATGGTCGCAACCTCGCAATTCTGGAAAGCATACCGCTGGACATCGTGTACCATGTCGCAGATCACTGCACCGCAGAGGAGCTCGTAACTCTCAGTACCGTGTGTCACTTCCTCGAGTCTAGCCGTTTCGCTGACACCTTCCTCGCATGCATCTAGCTCTCCAAACCGCTCCGCGACCTGCTGAGCGACCCTGGCATTTGGAAGACGCTGTACAAGAGAGCTACCTTTCCTCTCCCTCCAGGACCATACGACTGGCAGTCCACCTCTTATCTCGTCAACACCCTTTTACGAGCGGAAAAGTATCATTCCGTGTGGCCTTCGTCGTGGAGCTGCCCCGAGCCTCGCCAGAGTCAGACTGTTAAAATACTGTTCAAAGGCGACGTTTCCGTCTCCGTACTTGTGGCGAGATGGCTCTTGGTTGCAGAGCGGTCCACCCTCTCCTGCTACGATTCACGAAGTCGCGAGATTGCAAAATCTAGGACGACGCTCATGCACATCAGGGAAGACCGTCCTATCCTTCGTATATTCAGCACTGGAAGGGTACGAGAGCAGGGCACTCTGGCATTCGCGGTGTTTGTGTTCAGAGACGTGTTGTAGGTGTTCCTTTTGATTGTGCACGTCCGGTGGCATGCTGAAGGATTGTCTAAAGTACCATCGCAAAGGTGCTCATGGATCAAGAACGGCCTTCCGGGATCGAGACCGTGTTTACCTCCATACCGATCACGGTCGAAGGTTGGACGGATTTGGTTGACGTCCGGTTGTATCATCGCCTCCTCGTGATAACCATTGGGGAGTACTCGTCGGACTGGGATTCGTCTGGGCGCCTTGTCTTGTTGGATATTGATACCCTGCGTCGGTATCGCATTCCGACTGATCACGCGGTAAATGCATGCTGCGAATCATTCGTTGGCTTTGCTGACCACATACACTAGGGGTTTGACCCGATGCATACTGCTACTTCTTTCTACGCCACTAAAACCCACTTGGTCAAAGTGATGGAAACCGGTCGTAGTCCTCCTTACGAATTGAAGCTGAGATGCTTCCCTTTAACGACCGCTCATGAGACGCTTGACAGCGACGTTCTCTATCCTTCACATCGGACTGGAATCCTGATTGGTCCGAGGATGCGTCAGCACGCCGTCATCCTTGATTCAGGCGTGGATCCAAAGACTGGGAGGGTGTCGTTCGTCGTATGTGGATCAAGCCGTTCTTCGGACGGCGATGGACTGGATATGGCAGAAATTTCCCTGGAACCTGACGGAGAGATCTCCTATAGCGTGTCTGGAATCTGCGGATTCAACATGACGTCATTCTGCGCCACGTCGGGTGGGCAGCCTGCGTGTGGTGTAGCGCTTGGCGTGGACGCGCGACTGCTCGTGTTCGCTCTCAACTCTTACGGGCCGCATGGTTTCTCGTTCAGGCACTATACGATCTCTCGCAAGTTCCCCGAGTGCGATCTCATGCCGCTGGATACCTTTGACGGCACTGTGTTTTTATCGAGTCGATCGAGCGATGGGACGGCAGTCAAAATGATTGATTTCAGTCGTCATGCGGAGAAAGTTGAGGGGTGCATCGTAAGTAGTCATCTGCAGCGTCGGTTTGTGATTGGCTTGTTTTTTTGATGCTTCTCCGACAGCCGGAATGTATCACGACTTGTCAGTGTTCGTACTGTCAAGATCCTTGTGACGACTCGTGGGGTCACATTTAATCGAGACGATGCTTGACGGATTAGAGATGTCGGCGTCCTTGGGTTAGCTGCTACATAAAATACTGATTGATCTACGAATTAGGGATTTACTCATAGTCTTGTCGGTGCTGAATGCCTAGGTACTAATAAACCCAAATGTTCCGAGTCGGGCCCAAGGTTGTACTCGGACACTATCCGCCAATACATATGTAACCCTCAAGCGCCGATGCGGCAAAGTTGGACGTACATTGTCTGACACACTCCATCCTGTCGCAACCCACTGCCACGCTGCTTTGCACCTCCTATTGAGCGCATACACGATCGGTCATATTGATATCCACCATCGACTAATATATCGAGAATCACCCAGGTGGCATGCTTATCCCTGGTAGGTGGTAAAAGTATAGTTTCTGTGCAAGGTCACGTTTAGACTGCACCTTTTTCCCGATAAGCAGTAGGACTCACGTTTGAGCGAACCCAACACGGTTCGCGTCTGTGTCGTATACCTGTTGACAAAAAAAAAGAAAAAGACAATGATCAACTAGCGTATCCTCCAAAAGGAAGCGTGTACTCCTGACCGTGTAGTATCTCTCCAAAAGTTTCTGCCCGAGAATGAAATCAAGCCCCTGCCCACTGTTCTCGCCAAGGTTGGTGACTACACCATACCGTTTCCCAGAAACCCCACCCCATGCCTCGTTTTGGTCCTTGGGAATTAATTGAGCGGCAACGTCCATACTGACCACCTGGCCAGCGATCGTGAAGTTGAGAGGGTGCATATATGGGACAGAGGAGGGTGGGATTTCGATGAGTCCCGTGTTGTTTGAATCCACCTGGGCACTTGGGATCGCGTTCAAGTACACGGCAAAGAAGTCGTCCGCGAGCAGCACCACTGTTGAAAAAAAAATGACGTTGATTGTTGATCAGGCAAGCGCAAAGGAGAGACGCACGCGAAGTACCGGTATCGACTATCCCGGCGGTGGAATGCGGAATTACTTTATGGGTACCATACGTGCACGTAACGTTAATACCCCAGGAAGTGGAAGCTGAAAATGTCGCTGTCACAGGGGCATATACGATTTCGCCGTGGTACTGTAGATGGTGCATAGCCTGTATTAGCATCATTGACAGAGGATGTTGCAGTGTACCCCTACCAAGCTCGGGTCGGTGCCTCCATAAGTCAACGCTCCGTCTAGCGCACATCTCAAATTGAGAGTAAAGAATAACTGAATAAAGAATACCCACTGATACCGTTTCATTCGTTGCAGGGGAAAAATAAACACCGAGTATCTGCTTCTCGATGAGTCCCTGGGACACGAGGTTGTTCATTAGTGTTGGAATGGTCGCATTGACATTGGGTGTCAGCGTTCCCAGTGTGAGATCAACAGGGCCAACGCCAAGTATGCCATCGAGGCCCTGGAAAAAGGCAGAAGAAAGCGCGGAGCCAATGGACTGGTTGGTGATGACGAGATCAGGTGAGAGGGTCACCTGATCGAGATCTGCATGATCCTGTCAGTGATTGAAGTGTGTGGCCGGAGTAAAGTGTACTCACACTCCTCTCCAGAGAAGAAACCAAGCCCATAAGTGACGTTCACGGCTTCCCCAGTGGGGATGCTGGTGGACGTCCGAACATATGGAGTGCCAGTACTGGAAAGAAAAAAATGTACGCAATTTAGCCTGATCTGATCATACAAACTTACCCGCAGAAAGTGTTTGAAGAGCCGGTGTCAACAAGCAGGTTATAATAAGTCACAGGATGCCCAATACCAACCCTTGTCGTGTATTGCGAATAATTAAGGCTTGTCGCGGGCACAGTAGTCGGTCCGCAGGCTGGGCGTTGCTTAAGAATCCCAGCGCGAGCCCGGTCTGCGTTAGGGGATCCCTTGAGATGTGCCCCAGTGGGGATAACCTTTGTTAATGGAATGGTGACCAAGCCAGAGACAAAGGTGGAAAGAAGGACGACGACGAGTGTAGAAAACGACTTCATGCTGGAAGATGTAGGCAGAGACACATTGTGTGTTGAGGATTTTATACTCTTACCGTAATAAATGCAAGGAGCACGCTGGCACCTCATCTTATCGGTGGGTTGAGGTTGGAGGCGAACGACTCAACGTGGTGCACATGGACTGTGTCCCGTCAAACGCGTATCGCCTACGACCTTGTCCTGCACGTCCGCGTGGGTGCACCAGTGGCACGCCTGACTCGCCAAAGGTTGGGCACGAGCTGACCGTTGCTTTGGAACCTTTCTTACACCGGGTCCGTGTCCAGAGGACGCACTCTAACACGAGAGGTAAGGTACGCACCAGAAATCGTGAGGCCCACCTCGATCAAAGACTTGAAGCTTGAACCTGAAGCCCAACATCATTGTGTATGAGATGGGACCTCGTTCAAGTTGGGTTGGTGACTGTCGACTCAGATGCGTTGTGACACGAGGTGTGTATTCAAATTACAAGTAGTCATACATCACGCGTCACGAGCCTCCGGTTTTTATGATAAGCCGTTATACGGCCTTAGCAGCAATGTAACCAAATTTATGTGATAACAGTAATGGTATGTATGTCATGTGGAACAGGAGTGCCAGATAGTCCGACTTTTTGGACTGACTATTTTAAAGAACGCGTGGTTTGACATGCCCTGTCACAACCTACTTCCCTGTTTTGCACTTACTCGGGTTCACTCGTTGGAAAACCGAGAATCATCCAGTGGTCAAAGTCGGATGGCGAAAAGTCCTCCCAGGGACGGACAAATGAACAACCATTTGCCATGAAACTGCACGAGGGAATGCTCGGTCCGAGTCGACCCGTACACTGTCTTCTGGTGGAGATATAAGTGATGAGGCCGTGCAAATACCCATGGCATGAAGAGCCAGGACACCGACCTGGTTCGTAGCCTCATCATCCTCATCATCGCCTGGTTCCCATGAGTCGTCGAGGTCGAAATACCATTGCGGTCGCACCGACTTGGCGTGTCTGAATGCCTTCTACACCATCCGGATCGCGTCTTCTTCATCCTCCTCGATCAGCCTCTTACCCTTCCTCGTATAGTTGGTATACATATAATGCGAAACGGGAATGCCACATAGATTTCGTACTTGACATATGTCAGATGTTCCGTGGCCTAAACGAGGAGTCATCAAATACACCAGCGTGTAATTGAATGTGAACATCAGATACTACATTGAGTGTTCTTACAGTCACTTTCCCATACCTATCGATTTATCGGTCAATACCAATGGTCAATCACCTGTGTTGGGGGAATAGGGATCAATCACCTCAAAGAAACGGCGGCGGTCAGCAACTTTGATACCACGGCAGCTCGTCAAATCCAGTTTCTCCAGATTGGAGCATGCATCAATAACCAGGAACAACCCATCACCTATGAAAAAATGTCTGTTAGAATACAATACTCAAGGGCAGCAAGACCTCACTTGTCAATTTCGTGCCCGCAACCTCAAGCACAGCAAGTGACGCACAACACGCAAAATAAGGTGCTGCCTCGTCATCGATCCCCGTATTGTTGAGTGCGAGTTCTTCGAGTCTGGGTGGACTATCATGGACGGACTCCGACATCAACCCGCACAGGGCATGCGATCGCAGACACGATATCCCTGACAAGTTGAGGTACTGGCCCCATAACGACCCGAAACCATCAGTGGGGACGGTCAATCAACGATGCATGCCAGAACATGCCTTGCATTTTCGTCCGACTCGACGGATCATGTCAGCGAGTGCACCATGTTCGTTGTCACGAGACGTGAGACCCAGCTTGGTATTCCCGACAAGGCTGAGTTTCTCTAGGTGTTCAAAGTTTTCCAAGGCGTCCGTGAGCGATGCCAGCGTGTCGTCCGTCATGGTCATGGTGGATATCAAGGTAGATGAGCCCTGCCCGCTGCCGAGTGCGCCCAAGTACAGGGTCCGTAGGTTGGGCAATGCACTGATCAGAGAGACGACATCCATGCTCGACAGTGCCGTCGACGTCAGTGATAACTTTTCCAGAGCATACGTAGGGTTGACGATTGCTGGTGGAAGACGATGAAGACGTGTAAATGAGACGTCTAGGCGGGTCAAGTTTGGGCAGAGCCCAAGGAAGGGATACATTGAAGTTTCAGAGAGACCAAGTTGGCGGAATTTTACAGTTTTCATGCAAGGTAAATTGATACCAGGTCCCTGTGAGAGTCCTGCGAGAAGTTTTGCAAAGGTAGCGTCGGTCTGTCACTAGTTAGGATGAAGCAATGGGATGAATTTATATCGACTCACCCAATTCTGTATGCCAGCTACCTTGAGCACTTCCAAGTTGGTGCAAGAGGTCAACGGTCCAAGCAGAGACACGGGTGGGACAGATGTATAGTTAAGATTGAGGGTGGTCAATAGCGGACAGGCATTGCCAATCACGTGGGCGGTTTTCGCGCCGACCTTGGAAGAACCGCTGTGAGTGTGTCAGAGGGCCATGTGGAGGTAATGATTCGCCGCACCGGAGCACTAGAACACGGAGTTGGGGAAGAGAAGGTAGTATGGACGCAAAAATCGCATCAGAAAATTTGTCAAAACCGATCAAATGAAGTTCTCTGAGCGCAGTGTTGTGTACAACGGAAGCGATCGTCTGCCTTTGAACGCCGGGTAAATCGCTAGTGAGTATCAAGGTTGGCCCGCGCAAGAAATACTGTTGTGTTTCAAATCAGACAAGACACGATGGAACGTTTTGTGGGATCTTACCAAGACGATGAGTCCGTGCGACAGAAGTGTTGGGCAGCTGGATCTCAGCATGGAAAATAATCGCGGCACTAGAGTGTCAGGCAACCGCTTCAGATAGCCTTTGGAGTAGGCCCATGATCGTTCATTCCCTGACAGTACTTGAACGTGCGTCACAAAACAACGAGCTGCAAGGGAAGATAATGAGGGTACAGAAGCTTTTTGAGGGAGGATACGAGTAGACAGAGCCGTAGCAATGGGAAAACGGCTGGGCTGTAACAGTGATGCATCGTCCTCAGTGGGTGCACCAAATGCTGGGAGATTATCTCCACGTCGCCGTTTCACCTGTGGTGCACTCGATAATCGTTGTTCGCGCCGCGACATGGTGGTAAAATCCAAGGATGATATTCGACGTTTGCAGCGACTGACGCATGGGACTTGGACGATGGTAATGATCGTGCGAACAACCTACTTGGATTTGGACTCGGAAGTGTATTGCCAGACACCGATGCCGAACCGACCAATGATTAATGACTAGGCACCATTATATCCCTTCTCCCACTGGAATACCGACAGGGATGCGGCATCGCCATACATCCTCGTTACTGCATCAGTCGAGGGAGAAGTCCACCATGAGGTTAATGGTGTGTGCATCATTCTTGCACCACTACCGACCCCACAATCGACCGTTGCTACCTCACCAGACACCCTGTCGGCATTGCTGAAGCATGCAGGTGAACCAAACCTCTCGCACCGAGTGCATGGAACAATGCCGAGCAACGCCACCCTCGGAGCCCATCCAGGAAAACTCCAGCTACGATTTTCTTTGACAGGAATCTCGACCATGGCTGTATGCTGGATTGCCCCCCAACCCCAGGCAGTGAAGTACGGACGAGCTCAGCACATATCTGGAGATATCCTTCATGTTAGGAAATAACACTCACGGGGACAAAGACTCCAGCCTTGTGGACATACTCCAGTACGTCCGTGGTCGCGAGTTACTGTGGCTCATCGAGGCGGATCTTTCTCTGTATGTGTTTCCTCTGCTTCCCAGCCTTACTACTGACCGCTTTATACGCGAACAGTACATCCCTCTCCAATGCGCAACGTGCTCATGTTCTCCGTGGACGCATCTATGTCGACGCGAACTTGCATGAAATTTCCGACAACCCACATGCCTTTTGCCAATCCTCTCGTTCTTCTTCCCCATTCCGTGCAGCCTCTGTGTCTGCGGATGATCTGCATTCGCTCCTCGATAGCGAAGGTGGTGATGGCCCGCCGTCCCCTGTCTTGTCTCTGGACCGTTCCAACTCGGCCTCGGATGCCTCAGCCCAGAGGTACAGGGACCTTGCGCGGATGTGCATGCTTCGCCGAGGTAGAGTCAAGTGCCTCGTTGAGACCTGGGAGCGTACGAGTACGAGCGGGAGTGAGTGTTTTGCAAGTGACGTGGAGTCCGATAGCGAAACCAACTCCGAACTCGACCATGAACCCGTATCTGATTCGGACGTCAAATATTCGCGTATCCCCCGTCCTTACAAACTTCTACATCCCTCGTTTGAGGAGTGTGTCTATCAAAGCGAACCACACTGCCTATGACCACTACTATCAACTTTGGGACTATTTACGTTGCGGCGCGCCATCGCTGACACACCTCGATATGGACCAGTTAACCTTCGGAGTCGGGCCTGACTGGCCTTTCGATGTCCAAAATCTTATCTCACTCACTTTGCGCACACAAGAGCGTTCAACACTGGGCTTCTCCCTCCCACTCTATCTCATCAAATTCCCCGTTCTATGTGCGCACAGTCTGGGGTTTCGTGTGTTGCTGCGTCTCCTTGTCCTCCGGGTATTGGTTGCCACGGATGCAGGCTGTCAAGCTCGGATTCAGAGGGCGTGCTGGCAGACGATACGTAGCGGGCAGTGAGGAGGATTGTGTTGAAGGAACCAGAGATGACGCGGTGGAAGGGTTGGGTGAGGGGGGTTCTGCAAGTGGCTTGCTGCAGAAGGGTATGCCGGACGAGATTCGGGACGGTGCGTTGCACAAATGTGAACTCGATGAACGCAAAGTGAAAGCATTCAAGAGAGACTTTCGGCGGCACGCACAGGTGATCGTGATATGGGATGTGCACTTGAGCCGTTGGCCGCGTGTACGATTCAGTCAAGCTGTAGCGTTTGGGGATATCTGGGACAATGCGCTGCTTCGAAGAACTTACATGCTTTGTATGTGCTCTATACCTTTCCACGATATGCAACATTGCGACTCGGTTCTCCTCCAAGAAGCCAGCCTGTTGGCGACTTGGTTCAAGTTGAATGATCATCGTGTTACATGCAGCGCGCTAGTCTGGTGTATCCACCGACCACCTGAGGATAGATAAGGGACTTCAAGGACTTGCTCGATCACTCAGGCTGACATTGGAAGCAAGCACAGCGTGTTCCATTGAACTGCACTGCAAATATTGACACTGACACGATCATGACTTGGTACAGTCGTACTGCTACATACTCTACTAGTAGCAGAGGCAGTGACTTGGTATCTTTATGACCACGACGCAGCTTCAGCATCTTGTGCCGGGGACATTGATGAACTTCTTGTTCATACTCCCGGATACCTCTCTTTCCCTATGGTCCGTAGCGCTGCCGAGAGAGGCTCAAACTCGGACGGATTGCTCGATATAGCCGTGGCTGAATGACAACCTATCCAGTGCAACGGTAATGCGCAACTCCGTCGTCGACCGCTCGGTTGAAGCCGATCTACGAACACTCACGGCAGTGCTGAAAAACCGGACGCCTAACCTCTTGCCACCGGTCCATGGAAGTATGGAAGCATTTCCGTCGGTCGGTCATGACTTTCTCCTGAACAGCGAACGTTCTCTTCGCCTAACATGTCAGAGACTTGCCGGTCCTACCTTGAAGATGCCTTCATCGATTGATATAAAATGACATCCATTTTACATCGAATACGACCCTCACAACGAGAATGGAGCAAACCATTCCAGTTACCCAGCTTGCGGCATTCGTTGCACTCGTGTTTGTGTCTGTGACCATGATTTTACCCGTTGTTCGGAGTCGCATAGAGAGGAAAGGATATCCTCTCCCTCCTGGTCCTACCCCTCTACCGTTTTTAGGAAGTGTTTTCTCTGTCGACGCCGAGGAACCGTTCAAGACTTATACAGAATGGCGAGGGAAGTATGGTGAGTAAATTGATGGCGGTGGAATTTCTGATTTTGACCGATCCCAGGTGACATTATGTATATTCGACTTTTGGATGTGGATGTGGTGGTCTTGAACTCGCCCTCTATCGCAACAGATCTGTTCGAAAAACGGTCGCAGATATACTCTGATCGTCCTTTCATAGCGACAATTAGTCCGTGAGTAATGTGTTCCGTTGTCGACCACATCGAGCCTCACGTTCGTTTTTCCAGTTATGGTCACGATTCCAATTTTGCTTTCGCGAAATATGGCGAACATTGGAGATTATGTCGGAGAATTTTTCATCAGACGTTCCGTGCCGAGGCCACTATCACCTTCCACCCAATCCAACTTTGCAAAGCACGCCTGATGATTTTGAACATGATGGATACTCCCAGTGACTGCACCTCCCACTGCTCGACGTAAGTGTGTTCGTTTCACTGTCACTGGGTATTTATTAGATTCTGTAGGTTTGCTGCTGCGGTCTCGATGGGCTCCGTATACGACTATGATCCAAGTCCTCAGGATGATCCGATGGTATCAATTATCAACAATTTCATCGAAAGTTCAATCATGGCAATAATGCCAGAGAGAGCAGTTCTTCTCAAATTTTTCCCGTTCTGTAAGCACACCTGAGTTCATTTGGGGCATAATTTCATGTGACATTGTTCTCGAAGTGTTATATATGCCTGACTGGCTCCCTGGGTCTTCGATCAAACGTGAGGCGAAAATTTCCCGTGAGTGGGGCATCAAAATGGTTGAAGCACCATACCAGTATGCCAAGGAACGTATCGTAAGTGTCATCTATATATCTACCTTTTCTACCATCAGGTAGGAATGACTTGATACTGCTTCAGCAATCCGAGGCGGACATTAATCCCTCGATGGTGTCAAAACACATCGCTCCTATGGAGAAGTTGGACGATCCGCACCGTACGAAATATGAAATGGCGCTCAAACATGCCTCATCAACTGCTTTTCTGGGTAGGTTGTCGTATAAATTGTTAATTCTCGCCCTCACAACGGTCGTAGGTTCAGCAGAAACGGTCTGTCGTGCATTCTGGGAAATGAATGCGACACTGATGGTCTCCACAGACAAACTCGGCGCTTTTGACGTTCACGCTTGCGATGGTCAAGAACCCTCGGATCTGGAAACGTGCCCAGGCAGATATAGACACTGTCGTGGGGACAGATAGATTACCCGAGTTCGACGACAGGTCATCCTTGCCATACGTCGGAGCCATCTTGCGTGAAACGCTCAGATGGCAGCCACCTGTTCCTCTTGGTGCGACCATGAACTCGTGTTTCAGTAATGTTACTGATGGTTTTGAAGGCGTTCCACACGCCACTACAACTAGTGATGTCTACAACGGATTCTATATCCCGAAAGGTATTTCCGCGATGTTTATGGAATTTGTTTATAATGACATCACTTTTCCAGGTGCAACTATCGTCGGAAACATTTGGTACGCACTAGATGTCCTTCTGGTTGGACCGCGATACATGTTTATAATTGTCTCAGGGCGATGAAACTCGATACCCTAATCCAGAGCAATTCATCCCTGAGAGGTTCTTAGACGCAGGTGGGATGTTGACTGACGACATGCCTGACTTTGTTTTTGGATTCGGAAGGAGGATATGTGCGGGTAAGCCGGACACTGGTCCACCATCCTTGCCCATACTCATCATCTTCAGGTCGACACACCGCTGATGCATCCATCTGGATTGCCATGGTGACGATGCTAGCAACGCTCGAATTCGGTCTTGCTAAGGATGCGGACGGAAAGGATGTCGCGTTTGAGGCGAGATATAGAAGCGGCGTAGCTCGGTGGGTTGCGCGCACTGAACCTCGATGTCGATCATGACTCCTGACGCCTTTCTAGCCATCCGTCGACTTTTCCTTGTCGTATCACTCCTCGGCCTCACATTACCAAAGCATCTTTGGAGCTCCTTCTCACCAAGTGAAGCGGACTCTTGTTTCTGCCAGTTCATCTTGTTTTGCTGCGTATCGGGGTCATTGGGAATCCATTGATGTCATATGATTGACAATTGTGTCGCGATCAATATAGCATACACAGTTCTTTGTCCATGCGCTTGCAAGTCTATTTTCCAGAGCACACAAGTAAGTCGTACGCTTGTACAACTGTCTAGGATACTTCGTTGGCATCATGAAGTGCACCCCGGCATCGCTGAAGCATGCAGATGAACCTAAACTCGCACCGGGTGCATGAAACGATGCACAGCAATGCCGCGGAGCCACTACCATTTGCGGCCTACCTTTCCTCAGTGGCAGCGCGCCATCACTGACACACCTCGATATGAACCATTTCTCCATAGAAACGTGCAGAGTCTGGCCTGACTGGCATTTCGACGTCCAAAATCTTACCTCGCTCACTTTGCGCACACAAGAATGTTCAACGCTGGGCTTCTCCCTCCCACTCTATCTCACCGTTCAATGTGCGCTGTTGCGGTCGACACCAAATCTGAGCGTCCAGTCTGAGGAAGACTTTCCTCCACGTCCACGAACCGTGACGCACTCCTCGCTCGGAACACTTATCATCCACCGCCGGGATCCTGCCGTCTGATACCATTTTGAGCCGCCAAGTGCTCTTGTAGCCCCCAGCCCCAAACGCCTTGAGATCCCTTGGAATGACGACCTCACCGCAGAGCTACCCCACGTGGATCGCGTGACAGAGTATCTCCTCACCGCTGATGGCCGACCTCGGTTCGCATACGTGACAGCACTCTGCTTGCATGACAGTACCGCCAAGTGGCAGATGCCTACCAGATCGTTCATGAAAGCGTTTCCGAACGTGGAGGAGGTCGTTCTCGGGGGAACGAATGTCGCGAAGTTCGCGGCCACATTTTGGGGTCTTGTGCGACCCCATGCTGCTGTTGCCTCTCCTCGTCCTGCGGGTGTTGGTTACCATGGATGCGGGCTGTCAGGCTCGGATTCGGAGGGCATGTTGTCGGACGATGCGTGGCGGGCAGTGAGGAGGACTGTGTTGAAGGAACCAGAGGGTTGGGTGAGGGGGTTCTGCAAGTGGCTTGCTGCAGCAGGGCATGCTGGACAGGTGCGCATCGAGATTCAGGATGGTGCACTGAACTCGATGAACGCAGAATGAAAGCATTCAAGAGAGGCCTAGATAGACTTTGGCGGCACGCACAGGTGATCGCGATATGGGATGCACACTTGGGGCGTTGGCTGCGTGTACGATTCAGCGAGCGTTTGGGAATATCTCCAGACAATGTGCTGGTTCGAGGAACTTACATGCTTCAAGTTGGTATGTACTACACCTTTCCACGATATGCAACATTGCAATTCGGTTCTTCTTCAAGAAGCCAGCCCGTCAGCGACTTGGTTCAAGTTGAATGATCATCGTGTTACATGGCGTGCCTGGCCCCTGGCCTCGCATCACCTTATCAAACAGAGCGTCCCACTGACCGCCTGAAGATAGATAAGGAACTTCGAGTTCGGGCCCCACTCATCCATTATGTATCTGAATCCGGATTAGCTCAATTAACATTGGAACTTCAAGCACAGCATGACTGGTTCATTGAACTGTACCGCAAATATTGACACTGATACGATCATGACTTGGTGCGGACAGATGCAGCAGTGTCAGCACCTTGTGCCGGGGACGTTGATGAACTTGAAGCCCAGGAATTATGCAAACTTGTTCATACCATACCTCGCTTTCCTCATGGTCCGTAGCGCCGCCGAGAGGCTCAAACTCGGACGGATTGCTCGACATAGCCGTGGTTGAATGCGTTGAATGACAACCTATCCATCTGCAATACGTAACTCCGGTTGAAGCCGAGCTACAAACACTCACGGCAATGTTGTTACCGGACTCTTGAACCGGTCCATGGAAGTATTTCCATTCGTCGGTTCTGACTTTTACCTGAACAGCAAACGTTCTCTTCGCCAAACATATGTTAGAGACTTTGCCGGTCCTACCTTGAAGATGCCTTCATCAATTGATATAAAATGACATCCATTTTACATCGAATACGACCCTCACAACGAGAATGGAGCAAACCATTCCAGTTACCCAGCTTGCGGCATTCATTGCACTCGTGTTTGTGACTGTGACCATGATTTTACCCGCCATCCGGAGTCGCATAGAGAGGAAAGGATATCCTCTCCCTCCTGGTCCTACCCCTCTACCGTTTTTAGGGAGTGTTTTCTCCGTCGACGCCGAGGAACCGTTCAAGACTTATACAGAATGGCGAGGGAAGTATGGTGAGTAAGTTGATGGCGATGGAATTCTTGATTTTGACCAATCCCAGGTGACATTATGTATATTCGACTTTTGGATATGGATGTGGTGGTCTTGAACTCACCCTCGGTCGCAAAGGATTTGCTGGAGAAACGATCACAGATATACTCTGATCGTCCTTTCATAGCGACAGTTGATCCGTGAGTAATTTCTCCTTGGTTAGGGTGCCATAATCACACGTGCTTTTTTTTTTTTCAGGTATGGACATAGTTCCAACTTCGCTTTCGCGAGATATGGCGATCATTGGAAGTTATGCCGGCGAATCTTCCATCGAACATTTCGTGCCGATGCTGCTGTTGCCTTTCGTCCAATGCAACTCCGTAAAGCACACCAATGATCATGAACATGATGGACGATCCCATTGACTACACGTCTCATTACTCAACGTAAGCACTTCTGCACCACTCATCTCTTGGTATTCTTAAAATTCTATAGCTTTGCTGCTGCGGTCACAATGTGTTCCATATACGACTACGATCCCAGCCCTCAGAATGACCAGATGGTATCGATTATCAACAATTTCATCCAGACTTCAATCCCGGCATTAATGCCCGAGAAGGCCGTCCTCAAGATTTTCCCATTTTGTAAGCACTTTTGAGCTCATTTGGAATGCAACCAGATGTGACATGGTTTCAAAGTGCTATACATACCTGACTGGCTTCCTGGGTCTTGGATTAAACGTGAGGCGAGAATTGCCCGTGAGTTGGGTGCCAGAATGGTCGAAGCACCGTATCAATACGTTCAAAAACGGCTAGTAAGTGTCCTCCGCCCTTCAGATAGACAGGGTAGGAATGGGCTTGCATTTCTTTTAGCAGAACAATGAAGACATTAGCCCGTCGATGGTGTCAGATCACATCGCTCTGATGGAGAAGTTGGAGGGCTCAGATCGTACGAAATATGAAACGGCCCTTAAACACACTTCCTCAACAGCCTTTTTGGGTAGGCTACCGTATGAATGTTGAGGATCACACTAATTGTCCGGTCGCAGGTTCTGTAGAGACGGTCTGTCATGCACCCTAAGACGTGAACGCGGGACTTACGGACTCTACAGACAAGCTCACTGCTGATAACACTTACACTTGCAATGGTCAAGAACCCTCGGGTCTGGAAGCGTGCCCAGGCGGAAATTGACAGTGTCGTGGGTACCAATAGATTACCAGAATTCGATGACAGATTGTCCTTGCCATATGTGGACGCGATCGTGCGCGAAACGATGAGATGGCAACCACCTATCCCACTTGGTGCGACCATGAATATGCTTCAAGTAACATTACTGATAATTTTGAAGGTGCTCCACACGCTACTACGGTCAGTGACATCTACAACGGTTTCTACATTCCTAAAGGTAGGTCAACAATATGCATAAGAAGTATCCATAATCATGTTTCTCTGACAGGGGCGACTGTCTTTGGAAACATTTGGTATGCAGTTAGTTTCTTGACCGGTTGGGCATCATGTTTATAATTTCCTCAGGGCAATGTCTCGTGATGAAACTCGATACCCTAATCCAGAGCAGTTCACCCCCGAGAGGTTCTTAGACGCCGAAGGGATGTTGACTGGCGACACACCTGACTTCTCATTTGGCTTCGGGAGGAGGTTATGCCCAGGTAAACTGGACACTAGTTCGCCATTCTTGCACATATTCATCATCTTCAGGTCAACACATCGCTGATGCATCTCTGTGGATCGCTATGGTGACGATGCTAGCAACGCTCGAATTCCATCATGCCAAAAATACAGATGGAAATGATATCGCGTTTGAAGCGAAGTATATGAATGGAATGGCTCGGTGGGTCGCATCCATTAACCTTTATCGATCATGACTCTGAAGCCGTTCCTAGGCACCCGTTGACCTTCCCTTGTCGTATCATTTTTCGGCCTCACATTACCAAAGCATCTTTGGAGTTCCTTCTCACCAAGTGAAGCGGACTTTTGTTTCTGTTGTAACATTTCGATTCAAATCCAGTTCATCTTGTTCTGCTGCGTATTGGGGTCATTGGGAATCCATTGATGTCATATGATTGACAATTGTGTCGCGATCAATATAGCATACACAGTTCTTTGTCCATGCGCTTGCAAGTCTATTTTCGCAGAGCACACAAGTAAGTCATACGCTTGTACAATTGTCTAGGAGACTTCGTTGGAGTCCTGAGCTTATTTTCCATGATGGAACTTCATCCATCATTTTGCGAGATGTATTCAAATACTGGTGGACGGTGAGGGCACACGATCATATCAAGTTACGCTATCGCAGAGAGCATTGCTGTGCAAGACGTATAACCTCTCTGCTGGGAGGTGCTCCAGTACTCCATCATGATGTGGCGGTGTGGCGGTGCGGAGGTATTACACCGCCCATTTAAACTTTGATTCTTTCAGGATCGGGGCAACCCTCTTTATCTCTTTACCATATCTTCCCTGCCACACATCACAAACATGTCTTCTCCACAGTCTGTGATAGACAGCTTTCAACAAAACAACTATTTGATCAGTGCGTTCATTCTTACTTGAAATCTCCTGGTTTCATAAGAATCACAGCTGTGGTAATAAGTATTATCGTATATGATTATGGTAATGAATGTCCGCTCTGCATCATCCTCAAGGCTCATCTTTGGTGTTGGCAGTCCTCACGTTTCCAAGAGAGGTGATGCAGTTCGTCTCTTTAGATTCGAAGGTGCACGTTGACGAATATGTGCAGATAGAGTATATTTGGGTTCGTGGTCAAGATTGTTCGAGTAGATGACGTGTGTCTGATATATCAACAGATGAAACCTTGGACGTTGGTATCTACACTCTTTGTTATCGTGGGTATCGTTTTTCTGGGATGCCGCAGTGTGCCGATGCTAGCCTGACTCGCAGAGCCGTTACCTCGGCCTCTGCTGTTTCATGTACGTTCATTGTACTTTCAAGCTCGAGCGATACTAATTCCAGTTCGTTCATCAGCAGCCTTGCTTTGTGTACGTTCAAGTTCTAAAAGTTCCAATTGAACTAACTCGTTCTGGCTATCATAGCATTAGCAGGGCCACTCTTTCTACCCGATCCTGCGGCAGTGAGTTGTCATTTTGTTACATACTGATGGCTGAACCAGCGATCCCGATTCGCAGCAGTGAGTTCCCATTCAATATTGTTTATCTCCTGGGAATTTGCACAAACGACACTTGTTGAACAGTTGTAAGCAGTAGTCTCTAATTTCGACACTGGTTTATCTTAGAGATGCCTTCAAGGTGCTATCTTCATAATTATCGCTGACTGGGGATTTTGGGGGTTCATTTGTGCGGCAGATTGTGAGTTTCGTGCGCCTTGCCTATTACCCGCAAAAAAAGTAACGAGGATAGTGATAATGATCCTACGTGTGTGGGCCATGTACAATCGGTCAAAGATAATTCTTTGTATCATGCTTACCTCTTATGTCGTGGAGATCATTCCCTCGACTGTTACTGCTATCTTCTACAGTGATCCACGAAAGGTTCCCCGTGAGTAGAAGTGGATATCGAAGCTTGGATGCTGATCTGGTCTCTTCCTTGTATGACAGTGATTGTCACTCACATTCTCGATCTCTCGTTTTGCATACTAGCGTTCGCCCCTCGCAGTTGGAACAAGGCTACAAACATGATCCAGGCTGTTCACGGAGCGATCATGTGCACACTGGTGGTCATTCAATTTACGAGAGAGTCACTTCAGATGTACAAGGCCACGAGGCAATGGCGACTCAATCGATTCGTAAACCTGCTTGCCATGGAAGGCGTCCTATATTTCTTTGCGTATGTCTCCAGCTCGTCCTTTCTCATGCTCCCTCTGCTCCACTAACAAAGGGGACTCACAATAACTTGCCCTGACAGTATGCTGGGATGGAACATAGTGAATGCGCTGGTCATCTGGAGAAATGTTTCAACACAAGGATGGCAAGCAATACTGCTAGCCTTTGTGACGTTTATTCCGGCACCAACGCTAACCCCACGTTTTACCCTGAGCATACGGGAAATGTACGCGCGCAATGTTCAAGGTGGATGCGGAAATGAAATCGATCGTGGATTTGGTTTGTCGAGATTAGACTCCCATGGCGCAAGTGTGACCACGATAGTCTTTGCGGATGGTGACGGAGATAAGGTGGAAAACATGACAATGCTTTAGAGCCGAAATATCATTTTAGACTGTGGTGTATTTGGAGGTTTGAGACGTAGGGCTGAGAGTGCGTACAGGCTTCTAGGATTGCGAGGTCTGAGGTCTGAAAATAAGTACTCAGAGACGGCTGGTGGTATTTTTTCGTGGATTACATGTATTATTTATTCAAGTGGCTGGAGGCCAGGTTCTGCAAACCAGGAATCAACGATTGTGGGAATGTAGCTAGACAAATGAACGGCACCTGCCAGTGCTTGTAGCGAGAGGGTATACCATGCACGCATGCTCGGTCGTCGTCTCTCGGTTTTGACCTGTACAGGACGAAAGTGACAGGCCGAACATCCGAGTCGACCCGTACACTGTCTTCTGGTAGAGAGATATAAGTGATTAGGTCGTGCAAATACCTGTGGCATGAGGAGCCAGGACACTGAGCTAATTCGTAGCCTCGTCATCCTCGTCATCGCCCGGTTCCCATGAAACGTCAAAATACCATTTCGGTCGCACCGACGTGTCGTATCCGAGTGCCTTCTGCACGCATCTGGATCACGTCTTCTTCGTCCTCCTCGATCAGCCTCTTACCCTTCCTCGTATAGTTGGTATACAATGCGAGGATCGTAACTCAGATGTGATGCGAAACGGGAATGCCACCTCCATCTCGTACTTGACGTAGGTCGACAGATGTTCCGCGGCTGCGAACAATGGTCGTTGTCGTCGATATTGGGAAACGCAAAGTGGAGTGAAGGTGGACTTGGATTCTTCTTGGTGACACGGTATCGCTTGGGAAGTTGGCATGGGAGACCGCGGAGCATAAAGTCCCATGAGCTCCTACATGGGAGCTTAGTGAAAACCAGGAAGCGGAAAAACATTGAGACTAACAAGTTGGCGTTTCTTCACGAGCTCCTCTGCTGACGACATGTTGGTGGTACTGCAGTAACATAGACAACAGCACTAATCCGACGTGTCGCCCTCGACGAGGAACGCGATGGAGCGCATGCTCCCCGAGTCGCCGTCAATGTCGATCGTGGTCATTTTTTTCGGCGCCAATGGTGGTGGTGGATGGAAAAGGGTCGCATTTTTTTGCGAGCAGAAACCAAAGGTTTTTTATTTGGTTAGCAACATTTTTTGAACATGTTTGACTGCAGGTGCTTACCGTCTTGATGTATGTAACCAAGAAGACTCTTGTTCGACCGTGATGTCACCCTGCCGGATTAGACGCTCATTAGGTAATTATTTAATAGGGGCTCTCAGATCATGGCTACCGTCGACATTTATTTGCCCATTGAATCTACCCGCGAATGGATCCACGTGCTCACCATTCCACACGCAGACATCAGAAGACTCACATTTCGCCCACTCAAGTGGCTTCGATTCGCCATATTCACTGTGTGCGGTGCCAAGGGTCACCTTTCAATGACGCCTGGAGGTGATATCGCTGACTATGAGAACGTCTCGCTCGACGACCTGGAAAACGCGTATTATTATAGACCGGATGGTCAGTTTCCGCTCTGATTACCAATACCCCCTGACGTTGAGATAGGCACGTACCACTTCGTCGATTACACGGCACCAGACGACCGAGACGCATATCTAATCAATAGCCCAGTTAGTTCACGAGAAGAGTTCTACAAGGGGGTTGAAGATCGCGATCACCGATGCGTTTTCACACAGGAAGAAATCGCGTTTGCGACGCATATCATACCCGCGAGTAAAGGTGATGCAGTACGTTCACCATGACCATGCTGGGTCCTGGGCGATGCTTATCTTTGGGTTAGTACATTACCTTTGTTGTTCGGGAACGCTTCAAGTTGTATGAACGACTGCCGTTCTCTCCTGATGGGAATGTGGAAATTGATTCAGTCGAGAATGGGATGATGCTACGCAGAGACTTGTATGTATTGTTTCGCAAAGCCCTCATTGCATTCCTCAAGGTACGTCGAGCGTTGAGCGTTTTCTCTCTCCTAATTTCCATCACCTTTAGACCCCGAATTTTGCAATGGAACCGACCGACGTGGAATCACTCGAGGAAGAATTGCCGTTGGATCGGACAACATTACAGTGGATGGTAGATCCTACACGGGGCGGAGCACGTGATTCTGTTCTTCAGCGGGATGCTCTACCTGACTGGCACAACCAAGTAAACACCCCGCCGGATATCTTGCTGGACTACATGTACGGCGTTGCCGTCATGAAGCACTGGAAGACGGATCGTTTGCTCACCATGCTAGAGGAGTGGTTTGAGCGAAACTTTTGTAATCTCCTGGCCAAAGAACAGAAAGTTACTGACTTGAACCCCCCTCCAAAAGGCAAACGGAACAGAAGAGAGAAATCCTCGCAGGACACCTTAGAAGGCTTGCCGGAAGCCTTGGAGTCCTTGTCTGGACCCCACGAGGACGATGCTTCAGTTGATGCGGCCGCACAGTGGAAGAAATAGAGGAAGAAGGTGGAACAACATTCTGAGCATAGTCATGAAAAAGTACGACAGTGGCTAGGCGATGCGTCTGTGCCTGCATCAATCAGTGTTTCCAGGGTAAAGGACGTTGCAGGGACACATGTGAAGTGTCACGGCCTAGGCAACCTGGATTTAACATTGTTAGTCGTTCGCTGTTTTGTCTTAACGATGTCGCTTGTTTTGCTCTTCTCGCACTCATTTACCCTGCTTGAGCTGAGGTTCGTTACGACGTAAGCCGTCCGTGATTGGTTTCTTTGCAAGGATTGCAGCCCATGTCAGAAAGGGAGAACTCAGGCACAAAGCATATGTGGCCTCAACTTACGTTTCTTCTTCTTGTCAAGGTTCGCAGTTCGCAACCTCCATCGTGTCTCAAATACTCAACCTCTTCAAGCAGTCATCGTGGTTATGGCTGGAGAGCATCCCGAAGCGATAGTATTCCGCATTGACGACCTCATCGCTACGGTTCGCTTAAAAGATATACATAGTTCAGGCACGTGTAACGTACTCGTACGTGGCGGCCACTGACAGTTCCTGAAGGTGTACCTCGAAGATAGAGTAGAATAGTAGCCGGGGGGGTGCAATACAGTTGTTCGATCGTGCACGAGCATAAATGCGAGACTATGCTGACAGTTGGTGCAACCCTCTGCAATGTGGCAAGTTACGAGTCCTTCCTTTTATGTAAGGAAGGCGAGTTCATATGCTGAAAGTATACAAGTGATTAGGTCGTGCATATACCCATGGCATGAGGTGCCAGACACTGACCTAGTTCGTAGCCTCATCATCCTCGTCATCGCCCGGTTCCCATGAATCGTCGAGGTCGAAATACCATTTCGGTCGCACCGACGTGTCGTATCCGAGTGCCTTCTGCACCATTCGGATCACGTCTTCTTCGTCCTCCTCGATCAGCCTCTTACCCTTCCTCGTATAGTTGGTATACAACGCGAGGATCGTAACGCAGTCAGATGTGATGCGAAACGGGAATGCCACCTCCATTTCGTACTTGACGTAGGTCGACAGATGCTCCGCGGCTGCGAACAATGTTGTCGCTGATGGAGGGATCGGTTCACAAACATTGTACTGGGTCCGTAGGACGTTCTCCGCGTACTTGTAAAGCGCGTTGTCGTCGATATTG